>KZ808442.1:130432-146111 GCA_000696205.2 Oncopeltus fasciatus | reverse complement strand
TATAGTTTTAATGTAAACAACGATGAAGTTTGATTTCACAATAGTACTTAGAAGCAACTTAAATAGAAAGTTTTTTTCATAACTACTTACCATTAAATTAATTAAAACCTGCACTCACTCAAAAGATCCATACGAAGATTAAAACATATGCACTGTACAAACAAATAGAAAACTAATAGAATAGAATATAAATTAAAAATAATTCTCACCAGATAAAGAATAATCATTCCTCCGGCTTTCTGAGTCTCTAATTAAAAAAGACCCATGCTCATTTTCAGGAAGAAGTAATTTCTTTTCAGCTTCAATTCTTTTGATTTTTCCAAAATACCAACTGAAATTATTATTAAAAGTATAATATTAAGTTTTGGAAAATTATTTAGAGTAAAATAAATAACTTGAGATTCCTTGGATAAAATATGAGCAGAATATAAAATAAATAAAAATATGCCCTAAACTGAATTAAAAAGTAAGTGTAGCAAATTAAAAAAAAATTCAATGTATCACTTAAAAAGTTAAGTTTTCTTACATGCAATTAAAAAGAAACAATAAAATAAAATAAATATAATATAAATGGATGAGAAAGCACCATCAGTTAACAAGATATCAAATGGCCAGTTTTTATGTGCTCTTGCAGAGAAATAGGATCCCATGGCGCTTCTTTCAAGGTTTGTTTCTCATTTTGAAAGGTTAAATTTGTCTGCCATTAGAGCTCTGTATAAACATCAACTGAATATATATCAAGTAAATGAAAAATAAATCATTTATAGCAATAAGTTAATAAGTTGTTAATAATAATTGGAGGTTTTATTTTGTTTTTTATAATGTACAAATATTACTTTAAATTTCTAACAAAGGAGAGAACTCAAGAGACAGTATATGAACAAGAGGGCAGAATTTCAATAAATAAGGGAATAAAACAATTTCCACAGAGAGACTCAAACCGGTTTCCCCTGGACTCTGTTTAGGTGCACTGCCAACTACCCAACATGAGCTTGATTTGTTCTGCATCTACTTTTTTTTCTTCTCTGGTGGTCTTAAGTCTTGAGCACTAAAAGTTAACTGATGACATTTTGGCATATGGTAGTATATTTTAACAGATTACAGCAGGAACAGGATCAAATCCCTCGAAGGTAGAAACAGTTTTCTTTAAAATAATGATAAATTTTCTCTACTTCTGTTTCTTCTTCATTCATAAACAATTTTCAAAGTCACTAAATAAGATGAAGAGAACATATTTATCCTAAATTCTTAAGAATATATTCTTAAATATAGTCTTATAAAATTTATATATAAGGAATATATACAATTGTGATAATGCTTGTGAATGAATTTTGAAAATGTACTTAAATAATAAAGCTTAAACATGTTGAGCATCAGACAATCACAAATTGTCATTATTTGAGTTTTGCCCTGGTAAGGGTGGCTCCTCTGAAAGTCATCAATAAAATTAGAAATTCTAACAGACTGAGACTCTCCAGTCAATAAGTGAAAGATAAAAAAAAAGTTATGTGAAACAAAATACAGGCCTGAACCAATGTCAGTCCTCTAGGTCCTATGACACTTGGCCATTCAAAGAATAATATTTAAGTTTAATACAGAAGTGGTGTTTCTATCTAGGAAGGTGAATAGTTAAAAAAAAAACACTAAATTATTTAAAGTTAATAATAAAAAAAAACCACAACTCTTCAATAGTAATAAAATAAATATAAATTATTTGATAATAAATAATAGTTATAAATAACAATGCAATATTCTATTTATCGCAGAAAGAAATTGTTAATATAAGTAAGCCAACACACCATTATATGGAGCAGTGCCTCAAAATAACTCTTTTGCAATAAAACAAAAAATAACAATTAACATTGAAAAATCAAAGGCATAGGTTTAAATAATAAAAAAGTGAGAATGAATCTTCTATTAGAATTAACCTTCTGAAAGTTTAACTCAAGAAAATATTGCCATAAATTTAATCTGAAGTCATTAGCAATCCCAAAATATAATAACCATGTTAAAGAAGGAAACCATAAACAAAAGAGTAATCGTAACCATTTTATCTGTAGTAGATCCGGAAACACCCATCTTAAGTAAAATAGTATTCAAGTACTAATTGCCTGCTGTAATTCATGTAATAATAATGGTAATTTTAGATCTCTATGTATTACTAAACCCTCAGAATGTTAATCCATTCATAAAAGTTTTTTATGATGAGAGTATCAATAGGTTTTACAAGTAAAATATATGACAAACGGTGCCCTAGTTTAGAATAATGGAGTGCATGTCATCTTTTAGTAAATGGACAAAATGTGAATTTTAAATTAGGTAAGGGTCATAGTAAACATTAATAGTTTTAATTTTCCAGGAAGATATTAATATAGCATAAGTAGAAATATATCTTATTCTAGCAATGATAGCACCTATTAATAAAAACAGATGGAAAGTTTACAAGTAATGGAACACACATTAGTAGGCATATTCTAATATAATTGAAATTGACTAAACATTAATAGGGTTAATCAAGAAAGATAATTTATTTTTTTGTTACTTAAATAGAAAAAAAAATTGGATGGGTTCAATTTCTTCCAAATGAAAAGGAAGAGTCAAGGTATGATGAAACCAATGATGCTGATACAAATATAGACTTCACCCCAGTTCTCCCTTGTTGTCAACCAAGATCCAATAGAAAAAAAGCTGTAGAAGTCTGTCAAGGAAGAGCAGTACAAGCTAAATGAATTCCTGTGTTATAATTGATAACACCTGTAATAACAGTTATACTAATAAGTATTTCTTTTGTCATTTATTAGTATTTGATCTTGCCACGTCATATAACTCCTAACACTTACAGAATATATCTTTTATGAATAAAAATTTTGTGTTGTTTCATTATTCAACTATCTAAACTATACATATCAAGTGCACTGAATGAACTTCTTGTACTGGTATATAACTTTTCAGGTTAAACCCCTACTTCTATTCACTCGATTTAACTCAATGAAAAACTTACGTCTTTCAAATTATTTTTAAAAGTGATAAGTCAAATTTCATTAAGAAAAACAACTAATTGTGACTTCTAAACATACAACTAATTGTGAACTCTAAACAATAGAGTTAAAAACTTTTGGTTCAGATAAACCACCACTCCTAATTTTAAATTTTGCTGTGCAATTCCTAAAATTTTCATTTTTTCAACAAACAAACTTGCATTGCAATCATTATCTTAATTAAATATTATGCCCATTACATTGGAAAAAGGTTTTTACTCACACTTGAATTTGCAGGTAATCCCCCCACCCTTCTATAGGTCCGATTTATGCTCAATGCTTTTTGATATATATTTAACAGCTAGATAAAAAAATTAATTTTCAAATTTAGAACTGTGGTCTATAGAGTATGGACACGCACACACACTACGTGTGCGTAGAACAAGAATGTGTATGTATATGTATAGAACAATTTGAAAAACTACCAACAAGTTGGATAAAAGTTAACATCGAATCTTGAAGATACACTGGTAGAAATTTATTTTTTGACTGACTACCTGATGTTAAATTAATATTGCACATCAGCAAAAGCAGGTTGCTCAAAAACCCCTGAAATATCAGTGATAAGGACATACCTAGTTTATTACTATTAGTTTATAGTAAACTAAAATTTATGAAAAATAGTGCTACATGTAATCAGTATAAACTTTTCCAATAAAGTTATAAATTATATTTAAAATAATAATAAAAAAAATATGTCATGATTGAGAGCACAGCTGTAAATTAAAAGTCAGTCAGTCTTTTCTGAGCCAAGGGTCTGTATATTACCTCTTCTAGGTGCATAGCAGTTTTCCCTGAATAACAATTAAACAAAAACCTAGTAAGTTGAATTTCCTTTTGCAAAAATGCAATTTTACAAATCTTACTTATATACACGAGGAATTAAAAAATGTTATATACATATATGGCCCAGCTACTTACGGTTCAGCTTCAATAGACTTGAGTTTAGCAACATAATTTGATGGAATGTAACCCTCTTGTTTCGTTGCTTTGGATCTAGCAAGCCACCAATCACCTTGACAGTCATTGAGAATTTCTAAGTGCTCTCCTTTCCTAAAGCTTAAATCTTCATCAGTCCTAGCATCATAATCATACAGGGCAACAAATATTTTTGTATTAACACTATTTGAATTATTTGTTTCAGGATCAGGGACTGGAGGCATAGGGACACTCCTATTATTGACAGGATCTAAAGGTAAATTTGGAGGGGGATTAGTTGAAGTAGGAGTAGCACTTTCCTTTCCATTTGCTGAAGTTGTCAAAGCTCCATCATTATTTGCTGGTAAACGTCTTCGATTTATGCAATTTCCCATTTTAGAAAATGAACTCAAATCATGAGTCAAAAGTGGAACTAATTGCGAACCGAGAAAATATCATTAACAATAGAAAATAAATATACATAAATCACTTCCGCGCATCACTTTTGGCATTGCACTATGAAAACAAATAAAACGAAAAATAATGAAGAGAGCAGTCACTAGCGAACAAGTCCCACAAATTGTCAACACTAGAAATAAACACAACAATACATTAACTCAATCTGTCTGACATCCATTCCCTGATGGACTCATTTGTACCAACATGATTATTACAATATTTTCCTATTTATATTTCCTATATCATTAAATGAAGATAACACAATTTAAATAAGTAAAAATGTTTTAAAATAAAAATGATACTTTAAAGAAAATGATCGTAAACTTTAAAAGTAAAGTAATTTAATATTAATAATTAAAATTCCAATTTAAAAATACAAATTTTCCTCATAACAAATTTCATCAATTCATTGATATAAAAAGCTTACTAATTACATATTTTTCTAATTACATTACATACATTTTATTTATATTGTTCTCTAACTAAGTCTTATTAAGTTCATAGTTTCATCTTCTTTGGAACCACTGAAATATCGCTGCTTGGAGCATATAATGACGTAAAAATATGTAAGATAAATTTCAATGAGAGTAAGCTCCCTCATGTGAGTAATTTCATTTACAATTACAAAAGATAATTATAAATATGATATTGTTGTTTGTGTAACTAAGTTTATGACTTCTTTATGTTCTATAACTTTCAAATATTGAAAACTATAGCCACTTTACAATTACAATACTAGTATTTTCATTATGACACTTGTAACGGCTATAAATAATATTATAAATATCTATTACCATTTACTTTCTGTGAATAAAGTCATAATTCCATTTTAACCTGCATTGATTTGTATTAAACACAAATCAAGTCACAAGTTCGGGTCGAGGCTTGTGTCCACTAAAAAATCATTTGTTTCTATTTCTGTAATTTCGGGTTCTGTCTGTTCTGTATTTATATTATTAAAATTTATATTGTTTGTGTTTTCTGGTCTTCTATTAAAATGAAATCTCGATCCACTAGAAGTCGTTGACATAGGAATGGGCGGATTTGGTCTGTGCGATGTTGTCTGATTATTTTGGGGACTTAGTAGTAATTGTTTCCCTGGGCTTCTAGGCGTGAAATAATTTCGTTCAGTTGTATAGAAATTTTGTCTTGGGGTGAATTGATTAAAATGGTTATGTCTTGTAGGAGTTCCTAATTGTTGAGGGTTTGTCGTGTAAGGTCTTTTTTGTGTTGTATAATTTAAGTTTCTTTGGTGCTGTATTAATGTTGATGATGGTTTATTATTGTTGAACTGGTAGTCGTTGGTTAATATTGACAAAGCCAGGTCGAGTGGGTCAGGATTTCTAGTTCTAAGCAGTGAGCCTACTGGTTCTCTCAAACCTTTTAGTAAGACTCGGAGGGCGATTTTTTTTTTACAGTACTTCATAAGAGGTTCTGCAAAATTACCTTCATGGTTAGAGATGTAAGCTAGTTGCAGGTTGAGCAGTTTTGTTACTCACTCGTAAAAGTGGAAATGGGACTCGTTTGGACCTTGTTTTAAGTCACAAATTTCTAATAGCAGGGTATAACAATCCATTTTGTCATTATAAGAATTTAGTAGGATAGCTTTTAATTGCATCCAGTTGGTTGGGGAATTGGTAGATATTGATTCGGCTGCTTTGCCTTTAATCTTTGCTAGTATGGAATTCTTGAGGTATTCGTTTTGAAAATCCTTGGGGTCTACAGTATTGTAAAATCTATTTACTAATTTTTCTGGGATGGTGATGAATCAATGTAGTGTTTTGGGTGTTCCACCAAATTCTGGAACCATATCAAAATATTCTCTTCTTAGTGTTGGGGGAGCTTGATTTAGAGGCATTTATCTTTGAACTTGTTTCTTAAGTACGGGTGGTCTGATTTAATACTGTATCTCTCATCTTTCTTTCCACAAAATTTATTTTTAATCGGTGCCCCTTAAACTTTAACATAATTTCGACTTTTATTGCTTGCAAGTCTAGCGAACTTATGAACATAAGGACTAATATCTTAGTCAAAGTATTGAAATCACCCTTTAATTATTATCATTATCTTAATCTATTATCGAAATCCAACCTCATTCCAAATTTATTCACAATCCCATTCTACACTGACACTTTTCTTTTTTCTCAATATAATTATATATTAACTTACTGTGAAAACCACTTAAAAATACTGGATTTAAATCACTTCAAACCTATTTTAAGCTGCTTTCCTTTTCTAAAATTCTTACATCTTATTTTTTCTTTGGCAAATTTCTTTTAAACTTACATCATTTCACCGATATTAAATTCTACATGATTACAATTTGTATTATATACAATTTTAGCAAATCTACAAACACCATAAAGATTAATATATTAGTCAAATCATTGAAACTACACTGTAATTCTTATAAAATATTCTTTAAACTTTTATGAAAATCCAATTACATTTTTAATTTATTAAACTCTTTTCTTCATATTAATAACTTTCACTTTTCTCAACTAAATTAAATTTTTACTCTCTGTATTAATAGAAAGTAGAAAATAAAGTAGCCAAATCTTCATATTCAGCGGTGTTTGGCACAAATTATTTTTTAAGAGGCGTTTCACGGAATCCATTTGTGTCTCTCACAAACTTTACTTCGGAGGGACGCGTGGAGAGTTTAAGTGCCAATTGATTTCGGTTTTAGCAGAAAATTCGAAGATTCTCTTCTCGATTCGTTAGAGTACCATAATTGAGCTACTTGAGGCCAGAAGCAGCTCCAACGAAGTTCGTGCCGCAGTCCGAGTACATATGAAGAAGCTTCTTGATTATCTTTATATGGTATATAGCTGTTTAGTGCTGCAATGAATGCAAACTACTGATGCTGCAAGCTACTGACAATTTCCAGATGTAACACAGATAAGAGTATTCTAAGCGGCCTCCCACCCTGAGAAGCCCACGAATATCCTTGAAAGGCGAATGGGGATTTCCAATATTTTAAAGCCTGTTGGGCTTATTCCCCGAAACGTAGTTGAACTGAACAAAGCGAATACAAAGGATTTGGGAACCATCAATCTCCCTCAAAGAGATATTCTCGCGAAACTCTAGTCGTCGACGAGCTCCTTCGATGAATCGGTGTGCTTAGCTTAGCGTACGAAGGAACTTGAGGGCAGGCAATGAGTGGGATGAAGACGACGTGGGAAGAAAAGCTCTCATTGAATAGAGATACATTGGCTAATGGTTTCGTCTCTGGCAGTTCTGAAGAAACGCTCGCATGAATCAGATGCCAAACATCTGGACACTGTAGGATTCAGCTGGGGTCTGTCCACCAAAGACAGTGACCAAATAGTTCGTCTGGCCTGAGTCCTCGCGAAGCACAGTAGGCAGGATTGAATTTGGAAGAAACATGCCGCTATGATTTTTGTGAAGTGAGCTCAAGAATCTAAGAATTAATTAATTAATCAAGAATCTAAACAGATATATCTCCTGAACCATAAAAGGTTTTTTGAAGAAGTCTAGCAATCGGCTTACTAATAAAACGCCGCACAATTTCAGCCTTGGCATAAAGATTGGTTTCGTTGGGGCCAACTTTATCTTGGCTTTAAGATGATGTATTCGACTAAAAAATCTAATTGATGGGTTCAGGGAGCGTGATGCATCTGTTTATTTTCACAGCGGGAAAATCATTGAGCTTGTCAGTTAAGAAAGTCCCGGCGGTGACGATGTCATCGGGCATTCACTGATCCCAGCCAAACTTGATAATCCACACGTTTTGAACAATGGTCTTTTCTCTGAATACAACTTACTCTTCTTGTGTAAGCTTAGCCAAAAATTTTGCAGCTTACTTCTTCATTTCCTGACAGTGACAAATAGGCATAATTTCGACAAGTTGGAGGTTTGGGTTCTCCCCCAACTCGGTGACTTAAGTTCGTTGCTCTTCCACTTACTCAGCTCAAATCCATCTAATCGAAGCAAGGCTATGAGTTCGCACTTGAGCTTTTTTTCTTAAGCACCTCTCAAGGCATCAGCCTATGAGATAATGTCATCTACGTAAATAGAATATTTGAGAGATTTGGTGGCCAAGGAATAATGAACTTCTTCATCCTGAAATAATTACTGTATGAATCTAATGACAAGAAAAGCGGTGCATTTAACACCGTATGTGACAGTCATCAGATTCATGGTTGTTATTCTTTGTTTGGAATTAGAACGCCCGAGATGCTGAAATAGCCAGTCTTACGGGCGAACTAATATCTGGCGGTACATTTTGATTATGTCAGCTGCAAGGCCACTTGGAAACCACAAAAAGTGGTAATGATGTCGCATATATCATTTTGAAGCTTAGGGCCCACAAGGAGATAGTCGCTTAATTAGCCAGTGCTGCTGCGGCAGGAAGTGTCAAAGACTACTCGGAGCTTGAACTTTTCTTCCTCCATCTTGATGAGGTATTAAGAACCTAATCAAAGCACGTGCAGACTGCATATGGCCAACGCTCATGTACTCCTCCATAAATTGATGGGACTCTACCTTTAACTATGGTCGACGTGAGATTTTATACTCCAGATTCATTAGTCGGCTGACGACCTGTTCTTCGGGTTCTCTGACTTGTTTATTGATGGCTTAAGTAGCAAGACTATAAAATAGCTTACAGAAGGAAGCCAATAATGGAAGTGCTCTTCCATGTCAAGTATAAGAAAAAAACGGAATAAAACTGCTGTTCATCAACGATGGATCAGGACTCACCCTCACACCTTGGAGATGACATCCATGAGCTAACTTAACGAGAGCCTTACTTTCAAAAGGGGATTCCGTCAATGTTAAAATAACGTTTCGGGTGACAACCTTATAACACTAGGGGTGAGTAAGCTAGCAAATTCCGATGTAAAATGGTTTTGTAGCATATTTTTTTCTTTCATGGTAGAGCTCAATATAGAATTTATTTGGTAAACCCATAATGAAGCAATGTGTGGGAGAAAGAGAACTTTATTTGAGAAAAGTGGAGCAGGTTTGCCATTCTATCAACCATTTTTGCATAATAGGATAGTATATGGAATTTAGTAGGCGAAGCAATTATTCCAGAATTTCTCATGACAGATTAAAAAAAAAAATATCTTTCGATGTTTTTTCTGATGATAGTCACTAAAATTTATTTTATATATATGTATGTGTTTATGTTTATACATACACACGCACACAAATACTTATTGGTCCTTTTCTGTCTGCTTGTGACGAGTTCTTTAGCCTCCAGCCTTCCCTGTGTAAGGTATTAGGAAATATGAGACTGGATGACAAGGTGATAGATTTTAGCAGATTGAGGATCCCTCAAAAACCGAACGGATTCATCCCAACAAAAAATATTTTGAAGACTCACTCACATGTACTAAGTGAAATAATTTGTGAGACCACCATTCACTGATGAACTCCTTTACATTACACTGTTTCATGTAGGGGAGCATCAAAGCTAATCGTGTTGTCGTTCTTTTCAAGAATATTCGACCCACTACCTAAGTCTGTTATCACCGGTAACTCTTTTAATAAAATTCCTGGTACAAGGTGTTTGGAAGGTGGGCTTAAGATGGGATGATCTTCATCCCAACGAATCCATATGGATGGATGGAACAAATTGATCAATAATTCGTATTAATATAATAATAATAAGCCTTAACTGAAACCACTTTTCCTAGTTCAACTTCATGCCCAAATGTCAGGCATACCTTCAAAGGATTTCTGACACATCAAATTAAGGTTATGCCGCAGCATTCATTTGGAACACTTGCGTGTGAAGCTTTCACTTCAAGACAGGTAGCAACGATACACCTTTAGCTGCGACTTCCAATCATTCTGCATATTGAGCCATAGCAATACGATGCTCTATTATTTACTCGACTAATATTTTCGGAACCTTAATTGATATACACAAATTTCGTGTGTTTCACTGATTCAAGTCTAGTTCTGAGCTGGCTTATACGCCAGACTATGAGTAAACTACATTCGAAGCTAACCGTGTGGCCCCAATTACAAGTATTATTATCAGCGACAGTATGTTCGGTCAGCAGATAATCCGGCAGATTTGGAGTCGAGAGGTTGTCTACCTGTTTAATTGCAAGATGTTGCTTTATGATGGTCAGTCGTAAGTGGCTCCGATACCCAACAGATAAATGGTATCAACAGTCCTAGCCAATCGCAGGTATAAACAATTTATCAAAGAAATCATTCAGACCACCTACAGTCGATAGAATATTCCGTTTCATCTGATGGTACCTGTTGTGTCTAGAATATGGTAATCATGCAAAATGTCTACCCTATCTAAAATATACCACGAATTGAATCGATCTAAAATCACAAATTAAAGGAAACTGCAATCCAATGCATTTGGTCAACTCAGCAGTTGAAACCCCTTAGATTTTTGAGTCATTGGCGCCGTTTCTGTACGAACGACGAATTTTTTGGGTGGGCGAAAGATTCATACAATACTTTTTGGGACTATATACAAACACACTTTTTTTCAAAGCTACTTTTCCCCCCATTTTTTTAATGAAAAAAAATTTCAACCCATGTTTTCTGATCACTAGCCAAACCTGCTAACCTCTGAACTACATAGGCCCTAATCCTGCTGTCACCTTTCCCTAGAATTCTCCTAGTCTCCAAGAAGTGTGAATTACTTCATTCAGTCACTTTTTAGAGACACATACTGGTGATATCACACCAGGGAACTTATAATAATAATTGAGAACTTATTAATATAATTTTCAACTATTATTTTGAAAGACATTAAATGTAATCAAATTGTTCATCTATAATATTTTCTGACATTTCAGTTAGCTTAGTCTTAATTGTAAAATCCCGGGAAATTTATGTTCCATACTTATAATCTAACTAATAATAAATAGTCATTTATTTATTTATTTATTTTTATTTACAGAACTTACAAACCAATATTTTAGACAGAAAGCTTACTTGCTTGTTAAACCACTATTTTCCTTCTTTTTTTTTTATGTATACAGGTTTTACTTAGTACTTAACAATTAGTTTTTTCAAAGAAGTAATGAAGTCTCACGAATTATTTTTTTGAAAACAAATTTTTTATAATTTATTTGAAAAAAATTTGACAATTTTCAAATCTAAAAATATAGTTTTAGTTAAACTTGATTTTGTATACATGATATCATCCTCACCCTTAAGTGGTTTGGAAGACTCCAAAACTGGGCGAAAAAATTAACACCTCTATTAATGTAACAGTACTTTATTAAAATTCTCATTCACATAAAACATATTATTATATAACATAATATCTAGTACTATGAGCAACAATATTATGCCATTACAGTCGACATAAACTCAGTCGTTATATTTTTAAGTAAATAGACGAATTATCAACTTCGACTATAGGATTGAGACCCACCTGAATAGATACATATATATTAGTACATAGTATATTTGTACCAAATAAATAAACTCAGTCATACATATGCATCTATTACTGCAAAATGAGTTTACACAGACAGTTTAATCATATTATCTATATATAGGAAATATGAATGCTACTTCAACAAACTTTTTCACAAAAAATTAAATTTTGAAATTATTAAAAATAAAACAATTTAACATTTATTTCCTTTGATTAAAATATCTGTGTTGCATAATGAAATGTGGGAAGATAAATGTTATTCTTTTTTCCCCTTCAATACTATCTCTTCTTCTTATTATAATTTTTTTTTTTGTGTTGCCAATCATTTTATGATTCTTGCAACTGTTCAAACAATTTTAAAATATTCAATCCTCATTCAATTTTTAATATACAGAAAATAAATATTTGCAAACTAATAAACAAATTTAAAACATTTTAATGTTAATTACAATTAAAAAACAAAAAAAAATTGACTTATATATACTTATAAAGTTCAAGTAAAATTCTGGGCTATAGAACAATTAATGTTTGTGTTTAGATAATTAATATGCAGTATATACAAGTGTCTAGATAAATTAGTGGGAATAACAATGAAAACATTAATTTTTAGATTGTCATTTTTATGGTGTATAATCATAATCACCTTTTACACCGATTCAGTTTCCCAGTACCACAATTAAATTGAAAGACATAGTTTAACTAAGACTATAATGCTTTTAAAAGCTTTTGATAAAGTTTCTAACAATGTTTTATATTGTTTATGCTAATTACATTTTATTAGTTATATTATGACATTTTTCCCAAAAGTTTAATTTATTATGTAAATATTGTTGCATCTAGTTAGTTGGTAATATAGAGAATAATATTTACAATGAATACAATTTTACCCAATTTAGTCTATAATTTAAAAATCCTCATTTAAAAGTACAACAAAATATCAACTAAAATTCATTCTTTAAAATTAAATGGTTAGATTCTTAAAATGTTGCTCAAAAACTAATACATTGCATTGATTAATGATTTTAAAAAATATCTATTTTATGCAGAAACTCACAAAAAACAAAATGATACATACCCTAAGTTATAATTATATAACTTCCCCCTTATAAAAAAATAAATAGAAAATTAAGGTTTAAACATTAATTATAGTGTTTCATATGCAAGCTTAATAAATAACCCAAATATTTAAAATATTCCCATTACTTGTTCACTAACGGCATAAAAATGATCTAATAATTGAACTGAGAAAACTCATGGAAAAAAAGAGGTACTAAGGACTCTGAGATCAGTGTAACCATAAATAAATGATCTAAAGAGCTATTTACAATGAATACATAGTATCTATGAAGCTTCAATACATAAGCACATTACCTTCATGGCTAAAATATAACAGCAACACTAGAGGATATGGTGTTTTGAACACTGCATTGCCTATTCAAAGTATAATGTTTTGAATAATAATACATGGACAATCAATCCAAAATTAGGAAAAGATGAGTAGTAGATGGTAATTTTTGTGGATTGATATACACAAATTAAAATTGTAATAGATTGTATTACAAATTCATTTTGAATGAATTGCTTAAGTCAATTCTCATACACATAAAAATTTATTATGGGATCTTAATAGAAACATTGTAAAAGACTAAAATGAATCATTGAACAAGGAGTCTTTTAATTATATAATTCTGACTAAAAAGCTCTTAACATGAATGGCGATATAAAATTATAACATTTACTGCTTTCTACTAGTACTATTATCCTATTACCCAAAACTCACATTTCTTTAGCTTGAGTTCAATCAATATATTTTGGAATAGAAAAAAAAAGTTTTTCTTAAAGCTTTCTTAATTTTCAATTATGAAGTACATTTATATATTAAAAGAAAAAAAAATTAGAACAAAGTAGTATTTATAAAACCACACATCTTCATCCCTGAGTCCCGTAAAAAAAAAAAAACAAAAAAAAACTTTGGGATAGATTATTGAATAATGTCCTAAAACTGAGTAATACTATATTCTCAAAATAGATATTTTCTTGCAGTTATATAATACTGAAAAGTTACACAGAACCAGGTCATAATGAGCTTAAAAAAATATAAATTAGATATGACAACTATGAAAAACATTCATAGGCTGCATGAATATTTTTGTGTTTTTTTGTTTATTTAAAAATTTCAATCCTAATGTTAATCTTAAATTATAGTGTTCTAACATCTTATACAATAATTTATTACTTCAGTATTATAAAGTTTTGAAAAAGCTATAATCCCTTCCTTACTTTATAAGCTGCTGCAAATGGAAAACAGATGCTCTAACTACACTATGCTGAGTATTTTCAATTATTTCTGCATATGAATAAATATCTGCAGTATTCGTTCAAATTACATGCATTTTTTCATTGTTTGTGTAAACTATTCCTAAAGCATTCATATATTAAAAATTTATAAGTATTTTTTTTAAATAAATGTTGAGCAATTCACATTTTTAATGGATTATAGACAATATGTGATATGTAAACAATACATAAGAATTTTTGTTCTGTGTATACCTGCACGATCAGGACATATACGGGTGAGTATATGTGTTTGAAGCTATAAAGATTAAGTAAATATATTTTCTTCAGTTATAATATGAGAATTTTGTTTTAGCATATGCTTATTTATGGGTTTAATTTAAGAACATAATTTTTAAGATCTATTAATCAGCTTTAGTTAAGCTGTTTGCATTACAGCTATCAAACTAATGTCTTTGCAGTTGTCCAAGTGTTTCGAGTATATAAGTTGCCTTTTAATGATTATTTTCCATTGTAGCATTGACATGATGGTTACTTTCTTCTAATTCCTAACAAATTATTTTTTCCCTTTTAACAGCAGTTTTGCAATGTTAAGCTGTAAAATATTCATAGAATTAAATTGAACTATTTCAGGAGTATATCATATCACAATTTGTAGGCAATACAGTGCTTATTAATCACTGAAACATTCTTCCTCTCTTTGCCTCTCTCTTCCACCAAATATTGAGAAGAAAACCATTTCTTCCCCTTTTTGTCTTTAGATGAGTAACTATATGTGAATGTTACCTTTTAAAAGGGATAAATCATAATTGATTTAAACCACTTATCCTGTAGTCCAATAACATTAAAGATCTTCACATATAGTTAGAATCAGCCAGTAATTCCAATAACTGTTTCACTATCAATTGATATCAAACTATGCACCTAATGTTTCAAAACTCTTAAGCAAAATGTATTGTCATTTTTATTTTACAGCATAATATATGCATACAGTTATGAGTAAATAAATCTGTAAAGATTTATAGCATAATTACAAGTCAAGAGTGACTTAATTAGTTCATCATATAGTATAAAGTAGCATTACTCATATTATTGGAAAAACTGGCTGTGAACTAGTTCAACTAAATAATACATTGCTTACAGAGTCTATCAACTTGTGACTAACTGCCACCAAATAACAGCGCTTCGATGAGCGAATTTAACAATTTGTAGGCACAAGTAATATTTTTTTAAGATGTTTTCCTTTTTCAAAAAGTTAATTTGATTATGACAATACAATTATGTGTGAGTATAGTTTAACGACAAACATGAAATGTAATTACAATGTCATCAATGTTATAAAACTATTTTTTCATTTCATTTATTATAAAGCAATCTTGTAAAAAGAAAAAAAAAAGACATGATAAAATATGTAATGCTTAAAATAAATAGTAATAAATAAAACATGAAGAATTACTATCATCATAATCAAATTACATTTAATGCTAATTATACAATATTTTAAGGTAAAATTAGATTTATTAAAGCTAAATTCTTTTTCTTAAAGAAGTTACATACACATATAATGTGTATATATATA
>KZ808442.1:114792-129330 GCA_000696205.2 Oncopeltus fasciatus | reverse complement strand
TATATAATATATATATATATACATATAAAATTATTTATTACGTGTTAGTTAGTTTGTGTTTAAGTGTATAAGTGTGGGTGTGAAGTGTATGTTTGGTTAGTTTGAAGAAGAAAACAACTTTCAATGTCCTGTACGTCTTGGAAGTAATTTCCACCTATTAGCATAAAAAATTTTGCTCTGGCAGTAAGAATTTTTAAACCTACATTTTTTCTGTGTACAAAATAGATTCCTTATTAAATAATATTCATTTAGATTTATTCTATAAAATAAAATATGGATTGATTCAGTTTATTTATTTTCTGAAAGAAAAAAAAGGATGTTAAAAAATATCTTTAAATTGGTGAAAGTATGTGAAGACAACTACTGATTATTATATTTAGGGAAGGAACCAAATAAGAAGTTCTCTGATGGACACATACTTTTCTGGAAGACGTAAGCAAATTTGGCAGCTTTCTGGCATGCTTTCTTTTTGAAGGCAACTTCCAAGGCGTTCCAAGGACTTTAAAGTTATAAGTTATGTAACAATGATATGGGGTGCTGAAAATAGCACTGCAATTGTTGCAATAACAGTAAATAATGTAAATATTATTAGGCACAATCTGTCAACAACCATTGCTGCAAATTTCCAGTCATTTGTTATATCTGTTGCCTCGTCTTCTTTCCTCAGCTTATCCGTAATCATCCTTAACTCCTTAAGGATTTGAGCCAGCTCTCGATGAGGCCCTAAACATGAGGACACCATCCCTTGAGAATGAATCACACTACCCGTTACACTTCCTGTAACATTAAAACATAGATTCTGGATTTATAAAATTTCCACTAGCTCACCAATATGTATACAAGAAAGACACTCCTAAAGAAATCTTTGATAAGTCAAAGATAACTTCAAAATAGTTGTCTTTCATTGAATACATTTTTCAATTCTCTAAACACCAACGATCTTCACTTCCAAATGCAACGTTTACGCAACCAAAATTGAGCACATCAAATTTTGAAGCATGAACTTTGATAAAGCAAGAAGCAAATAATACATTTATCATGCGTATTTCTCTACATAGCCAATCCAACTAGATAGCATTTTATACGTATTTATATCTAAAATTATAAAAATTTCCAATTTTTATCATATTATGGAGCTTATACTAGTAAGTAAAGTACTTTTCAATTTTTTCTTTTTTCTTCTGAATTTTTTAATAAATTATATTTTTACTGCAACTTCTAACAGTTTCTTTTTAATTTAAAGATTATTTGATGATTAATTAAATTTAATAAACAGTATCTGTAACAATAGTTAATGGTCATTTCTTACTATGCTTCAGCTAGGTGGAAGATATTTTTACTTCAAAATTGTCATGACTTATAATAACAATGGAATTAATCGATTTTTTAATGCAGTTCAGTATCTTCATCACAGCAAAGGGTATAATTTGTTATGCAATAGACACCCTGGATATTATAGATTAATTTAATATCTCATTTTTTCTAACATGTTTTTCTGATGTCATATCTTACTTAAATAGTATATCTTTCAATTTTAAAATATTTCAATCAATAATTTTTTGCCAAATGATTTGTTTCTTTCAGCCTCCAAGTACTAAGTACTCGAAGTAATATTTCATATTTCTTTCCAATGTATCACATACTGTTGATTTCATAATTTTCATTGAAGTATTTTTCATTGTATAGTATTGTTCATTTCTAATCCAAATTTGTAACACCTTTATTTGCCATTTTTACACTTTATAAAATAGTGTATCATCCTTGATAAAAATGCACATGTGAAGGTAGATAGAGACAATTTAACCAAATCCCGAAATGTTCCTGAAATTGTAAGTAGTTAAATTATGTTATATGTGGTGGTGAGTAGTGGAAACTAAAATATATTGATTGATCAATATAGTCAAAGAGATATAAATGGTGTGTTTTCATTAAAAAGTATGTATATCTTTTATTAAGTTATTTAAGTTATAAAATATTGTAAATAAATTTTATCTCGAATCTTGGGAAATAAAATACATTAAAAAAAAAAGAACATGTCTAAGAAAGAGCATAATAACCTTTAATATTTCATTACTGGTGTGTACAGTGGAACTCGATGAATAACAGTGTAGATGAATGAAATTAATTCTTCTCTAAGAGGGGATGTCAGCTGACTTCAAGCAACTTTATTTTGTGGCAGTAATTTTTTCTACTAAAAACTCTGTCTTACTTATTATTCTTCAAAAACAAATCCCATGAGCTACCCCGGCTCCGCAAAACACTAAATTACTTTCCCAAACACATTTTTTTTTTTTTTTTCTTGAGCTTCCTTATGTATTTCATAATAAGCAGCTAACAGAGATTTTGGAGAGCTGTTGAAAAATATAACAGAGGTCACTTTCCTAACTGTCACTCCATACTTCTCCCTTATAACCTCATCTTCCACAATGTAAACTAAATTAAGCTAACTACTATTTATATCAAAAGTTAGATATATTCCCACCTATTGACATAATAAAACATATAACTATTGCTTTCAATCATTTAAAGATATAATCATAGCTATAGAAGAAGAGTCAATCCTAGAAACAAAGGTGGCTGCTCCTTGATAAGTGCCAAAAAGAAAAGTAAAATATATTAAAACTCCTAGACAAGTACATAAATAACCAACTAATAGTTTAACCAAAGCCAACAATTAAGGTAAAGTCCAAATATGCCTAAAAAAACGTAAATGTGGATCATGGAAAAAATAAGTTTTACAAATAACAAATCATACTTTAAACAAAGCAAATATGGAAAACTAAGAAAAATAACTGGAAAATGATACACCTCCTATTATATCAATAAATTTTGGGGATACAATTTTTTATAAAATTATATGATGTAACAAACCTTTTTGTCTGTCACAGTAAAATTACAGTCAGAATGATCATATTGTACAATATCACAAATTTCCCTGACCCCTTCTCCCCATCGAAATAAATCATTAAATTTCCCTGGCAATCCTTCACAGTTCTCCTTACAGCCAACCTCTTTTGAACATAATACCTCTCGTATTTTCACAGCTTCTGACTCTATCAACTACTATCAACCCTACTAACTCACCAGATACTAATACTAGTGGTCTATCCACGGAAAGTTTTACTTTCACATTAAATACATATGTTATATACATATGAAAGTAAAATTTACATGAGAATTATAATTTTTCTACCATTTCTATTTTAATATAATGAAATAGTACAAGCAATTTTAAAAAACCACCATTCAATATCTTCTTTGACAATATTACATAATTATAATTCTATAACATTAGTATTTAGGCATACACATGCAAAAACAAAGGAAACAGAAACCCATAATAACCAATAAACAGATTTATTAAAAATTAATACTCAAATAAAACAGTTGCATGCACATGAAAAACTTGAATATGAAATGCATATTTATTTTGAATAAATAAATATTTTGTTACTTTAGGAGTCATCTGTTTCTTTTTAATTCAATGTCAGTGAAGATTTTCTTAATTTTAATTCAGTATCCATATTTTATTAGTTGATTAAAAAATTATGCAATATCCTGAATGGATATATGTTCAGACAAAAATAATATTTAAATTATATTGTTAAGTTTCAATGGTTCTGAATCTGAATTGAAACATTTGCCTTAATTATTTGTTACTTGATACTTTTTTTAAAGTGTATAGCTTCTATATTTAGTTCTGCTGTAAAGGAAATATTAATTATTTCATCATCTAATTCAAGCTGTAGAGATTTATGCTAATATAGTTAATCCTATACCTGAAAATATTCTTTTATTCTGTGAAGAGATTATCATTTAAAGCTATAAAAGTTTAATTTAAGAAACATGAAACAATAAGTTTAATTACTAGAATTTTCTTTATATGCTTGCTAATTTAATAAAATAATGCAACCACACACACGCACGCACGATGCACACATAAATAAATAAATATATATATATCTCAGTGAGGAGTGAAGAGAGACTACGTAGTAGTAATCTCTTTTCACTCTTCACCGACAAAGGGCAAGACATCCCTAAAAATTTTAATCCTTGCGATTTTTCTTTTTTTGTGTGCACTGCACTCTCTATTCTACCTGTTCTTGATTATATGTATATATTAATATATATAGCAATCAAGAAAAGGTCGGATAGAGAGTGTAGTGCACACACAAAAAGAGAAAATATCACAAGGAGCAAAATTTTAGGCGATCTCTCGCATTTCGTCAGTGAGAATTGAAGAGATACTAGTGAAGAGATACATATCGCAGCCGCGAGTGTTTCATTTTCTATATATACTTTATATTTATCTTTAAAAAGCTTCAAAATAATGAAGAAAATAATATGTCATAATTATTAAATCAAATTTCCCAAAATCCAATGCCATAGGAGATTAAATAATTTCTAAATGATATGTGAACGTTTTACAACTTTCTTTAGCATTATAACAGATTAAAACCACAATGGCAGTTTGTGGAAGGCAGTTTGAATAACTATGACAATTATTAGTTATTCAGCACTAGACTCTTAAGCCAAAGATTCCAGGATTGCTTGAGCACTTATGAGAGCACCCAATTCAAGTTTTATGAAGAGAGGATTATCAGAAATTCGTCTTGATAGTTGAAGAATTAATAACCAATTTGTAACCAAAAAAGCTTTTATTTTAACATTTCGGCCTGAATTTCAAGCCTTCATCAGGGTGACAGGGAGAGAGAGACTCGAGTGTATCATGACATGTGTCTTGGACTGTTAAGCACGAGTCTCTCTCTCTTCCTATCACCCTATTTGCCCTAATGAAATTCAGACAGGGATTCTGTGAATGCTTGGAACAATGTTTACATTAAGAACAGCACAGAATACAAATATATGAATTCATACTCAATAAGTGAAATCAACAATGAATTAAAGTTATGGTTTGATGAGAGGGAGAGTCTAGTCATGAAAGGACTGATGGTAACATGAGAATCATTAAGTTTGATAAGCAACTGCTTTTATGAAAATTACATTTCTTTTTTTAAGAAAGTTCAAAAATATAAACATTTCGAAAGAAGAATTATGAAGATAGGATGAATTTATCTGTAGAAATTAATTACTTTATATATATACATTACTGCAAAATGAGTTTACACAGACAGTTTAATCATATTATCTATATATAGGAAATATGAATGCTACTTCAACAAACTTTTTCACAAAAAATTAAATTTTGAAATTATTAAAAATAAAACAATTTAACATTTATTTCCTTTGATTAAAATATCTGTGTTGCATAATGAAATGTGGGAAGATAAATGTTATTCTTTTTTCCCCTTCAATACTATCTCTTCTTCTTATTATAATTTTTTTTTTTGTGTTGCCAATCATTTTATGATTCTTGCAACTGTTCAAACAATTTTAAAATATTCAATCCTCATTCAATTTTTAATATACAGAAAATAAATATTTGCAAACTAATAAACAAATTTAAAACATTTTAATGTTAATTACAATTAAAAAACAAAAAAAAATTGACTTATATATACTTATAAAGTTCAAGTAAAATTCTGGGCTATAGAACAATTAATGTTTGTGTTTAGATAATTAATATGCAGTATATACAAGTGTCTAGATAAATTAGTGGGAATAACAATGAAAACATTAATTTTTAGATTGTCATTTTTATGGTGTATAATCATAATCACCTTTTACACCGATTCAGTTTCCCAGTACCACAATTAAATTGAAAGACATAGTTTAACTAAGACTATAATGCTTTTAAAAGCTTTTGATAAAGTTTCTAACAATGTTTTATATTGTTTATGCTAATTACATTTTATTAGTTATATTATGACATTTTTCCNTTTTTTTATTTTTTTTTTTTTGTTCTTTACCTCATATAAATGATTAAAAAAAACTACACTAATTATATCACATCAACTAACTACTACAGCTTCATGAAAAAAATCAATGTTCCAAAAGTATAATTAACAATACAAACCAACTTATGCAATTAGCTAGCAATGCATAATAAATTAAAGGATATATTAAAACATAGAAAGATATTGAGAAATGAACAGCAATTTGAATGTTTTCAGACAGAACTGGAATCAATCTTCAATCAATTTTAATAAAATAAATGAATTTTATTGAAGTATTTTCTTATTCAAATAATCTAACCCCAATTGAAACCAGTTCTAATTTTTCAGGCCTTTTTTAAGTCATGTTTTATTTAATTATTGTTAGTTTGAACATAACTGATTTATTCTCTTGATAGTCATTTCCCAAATACAAATAGACTTTTTCTGTAAAGAACTTTAGGTTAAATTAAATTAGCATTAATTATCTAATCCTGAATCATATAGTAAGCGGAAATGTTGACTTTCAATTGAAATATAATGTAAAATTTTGATTGTGATACTTTTTTTTCATTTTCAAGCTCATTAAATTAATCTTATTATTTGTGTAAATTTTAAAAATAAAACAAGGAGAGTCAGCAAGGAATGGGCCTTTAAAAAATATTGGAAAGACTGAAAGAAGTATAAATTATTTTAAACTTATTTTTATAAAGTTTCATAACTTTATGTGTGACAAGGCTTAAAAGGAAGACTCATTTATAGCCTAATACTATACAATAATAATGTAACTATCTTCATAAGAAACATTGATTGGAAGAAATCAAATAAACATTTTTTTATTGCTTTTTTTTTTCAAAATGATTTGATTAAAAACATATTTTTTTTCAGTTTTAATATTGTAAAAGAAGAAAAATTTACTAACACCTTAAAAATGTAGATAAAACCTAAAAATAAAAAGTCTATCTATATTTGGAACATATTTTAACTTCAGTTAATCAAATCATGACTTATGTTGCCAAAACATCCAAATTAACCATATAGTGGGAATACCTTCTTCATGTGCACGGATAAAAGTATGACTTGAAGCCTGTAGGGGACCATGACGGAAATCATCATCTATATCAAGAACATTTGCAAGAAGACTTTTCGATGATCTTTCTTTCAGTTCAAGAGTATGTAGCTGCATGGATTTACCTGCAGTATCTCTCCCATCTCCGTGACCAGGTCTGCTCATTCGCAGAACACAAGGTAACCAGTGTAAAAATAAAGATTTTATCTGAAAGAGAAAAATGACAACTCTGTACTTATGAACCATGTAGATTAAACCTGAATTCATTCCATTTGATACATCAAATGACACATTGTTATTTTAAATTATTTTATATTTTTATAATTTGATCATTTCTTAACTTCTTAAAATTACTTAAAAATTCTTTCATTTCACATTGCATAATAGAAACAAATAAAATCAACTTTCAAAAACTCAATTTGCCTAATTAAGCTTGAGTAATAAGCAAGGCACTTAGAAGTTCATTATAATCCACTTCCTATCTTATTTCTTAACTGTAAATCAACATCCCATTTTTTACTACTCCAAAGCCGAAAATCAACAAATTTATTGTTTTTATATCCTTAATAAGTTCAAGTCATCTCCTCACTTGTGAAAATTGTATTTTTCTTACTTCTCCCCTCACATTCCCTTCTTTGATTAGGGATGTGTAATTTATGATTAATTCTCTGACAAGCTCAAAAATAGGCTTACTAAAAATGCTATTATTAGGTTTGTTTTGGTTTTCCAAGAAACTTCAATATTGCTCATCTGTACTCAGAATCAAAGTGGTTAAAATCTTATTTCCGAAATGTATACTTTCTAGGTTTCCTGCTTTATCAGGTCATATCCTTTCATTCTCATGCCTATTTTAATGGATTTTTTATCTTCATGACACCTATAGGCTCCACCTATAGATGTTTTTTTATTGGAGTTTGATCAAGGTAGATCAAAAAAATAAATTAAAAAAATGTGTATATTTTAGTTATCTGCCAACGTTTCAGCTTATATTGTAAGCCATCTTTAGGGCTATCATGAATATTCGTCATGAATATGGGATCAATAATCCTTTTAGGTATAAAAGTTCAGCATGAAAACCCTTTGCCGCTTACCTTGCTTTATTTGTTCCTTTCGGTTGTAAAAAACCACTTAGTTTTGAAGTCGATGGGATATCTTAAGCAGATGCAGCTAACTCTTTTTTATAGCATTAATCCAATCCTTTCTGCCTCTTCATAAGTTTGTGGATCATCCTCAAATGACAAAAGGCTGTATGCAGATGAAAGTCTTTAGGTAGGATGGAATTTCCAATGTAATTTTCTTTTTATCACTGTTTTCTTCCTCAAATCCATAGAACTCTTCTCCATTGTCTGAGAGTAACTTCTCCTCTGTGTCTTTTTTTTTTTTTTCATTTTCTTATTTATTCTTTTCTTTATTATATGGGAAATATGCAGGTGTCCGAGAATTATAATCCAAATAATTAACTTGTGTCTTATCAAACTTCACATCAAGAGAAATAATTATCTTACTCTTCTCTGGGTTCAAGTGTGTTTCTCTTTAGCAGTAGAAGGTACCAAACTTTACATCCAGAAACTCCTTACTTTGACAAAGCATTTTTTCCTTAAAACATTTCAGCAGATGTCGGGCCATTCAGTGCAACTGAATCATTTGAGGTGATATGCTGCAATGTGAACTGCCTCTCCCCATAAATACTTTGGCAAATTACTATCAATAGACATTGTTGTAACCCTATTAAGAAGAGTCAAATTCAACCTCTTCGCAGCTCATCAATGTTGAGGTGTATAACAAGCTGAAAATTCCTGCACAACACCATTACATCTGCATAACTCCCTTAATTTATTTGACCAGAATTCTTCTCTTCTATCAGAACGGATTCTTGATACATTGACTCATTTGTTCTTTATCGATCTGTGAAAATCCATTAATTTTTCTTTAGCATCTGATTTTTTTTTTCTATATATATATACTTTATTGAAAAATTGTCAATACAATAGTATTTTTACAATTTTTTTATTATTATGTACAATATGATCTGTAGGAGAAAAAAAGCCCAGTGGCAAAACTCCATTGGCTTGAATTAAAAATTCTATATACATATGAGTAACAAAATACAATTATAACTGGCTATATCTTATAAAAGATCACGTGGCCACATACGCTTTAGACGTCGTGGAGGATTGGTTGGGATAGTAAAGGAAGAGAGGGCTGAGATGTAGGGATTAGGGTGACCATGGAGGCGGGAATGGAAGGATTGATAGCGCTTTTGGATGAGGAAAGAAACAAAAGGAATATCAAGGTCATGATGGATTGTTCGGTTGGAAACATAGTAGGGAGCATTGACTATTTTCCGGAGTATGACGGATTGTAGGGATTGTAGCCTTTTAATATGCGAGGATTTGGCACTCCCCCAGACTTCTATGCCATATGTCCATGTTGGTTGGAGTATTGCTGTATATAAAAGTCTTTTGTTTTGTAATGATAGTTTTGAGCATTTGTCTGTCAATCGTGAAAGTAATCGGTATCGTCTGTTAGTTTCTTGTCGTTTTGCTGTAATATGTGGGCCCCAGGTGAGTCTTTTGTCCAGTATTATTCCAAGGTAAGGGGCTTGGGATTTTTGAGGGATAATTTGGTTATTAAGGGTAACTGTTGGACAGGTTGAGTGACGAAGGGTGAAAGTTACTTGGCTTGATTTGGTAGGATTGACTTTAATCCTCCACTTTGTGAGCCATGGCTCCAAGAGACCTAGGTGCTCTTGGATGGAGAGGGAGGTGAGGTCAGGAATGGAATTGGATGATAGAATGGCTGTATCATCAGCAAAGGTGAAGAGGGTTGTGAGGGGATGTGTGGGCATGTCTGCTGTGTAGGCAAGGAAAAGGATGGGACTGAGTATTCCTCCCTGGGGGACACCAGCATCTTGAGGAAAGGCAGAGGACAAAGAGGTATTGAAGGATATTGAAAAGAAGCGATTGGAGAGGTAGGATTTTATAATGAGGTAGTAATTGGAGGGAAGGACTGTCTTGAGTTTAAAAAGTAGGCCCGGGTGCCAAACCCGGTCAAAGGCCTGGGCCACATCTAAGAAGACACCCGAACAATACTCCTTTCGCTCTAAGGATGCTGAGATGTGGTCAACAATTCGGTGGCATTGTTGTACAGTGGAGTGGTTGTTGCGGAAACCGAATTGGTGAGGAGGGAGGATTGGCTCTAGGATAGGATGGAGGCGAGTGAGTAGGAGCTTTTCTAGGACTTTTCCCATGACTGGGAGAAGAGAGATGGGACGGTAGGAAGTGGGAGAATGGAGAGGTTTGCCCTTTTTGTGTATCATCTTGATAGTAGCAAACTTCCAAAGGATGGGAAAGTAGGTTGTTCTGAGGACTGCATTATATATATAGGTTAGGAGTAGGATAGCTTTTCTGGGAAGGCGTTTAAGGATTTCGGATGTGATAAGGTCAAAACCAGGAGCTTTGCGAGAGGGGAGTTTCTGGATAGATTTTAGGACTTCCTTTGGGTGGAAAGCAGGAGGTGGAGGTGAAAGGGGGAGAGGGATGTCTAGTTGTTTACTGACAAAAGAACAGTGGAGAGAATCAAAAATGTTGTCATGGGGTTTGAATACGGATGAGAGGTACTCAGCAAATGTGTTGGCTATTTCTTCATCATTTTTTGCCCATGAACCGTTTTCACGACGAAGGGGATGTAGAGGATTAGGATAGGAGAGGATACGTTTTGTTGCTGTCCAAAGAGATTTGTCGTCTGTCGTCAATTTTTTAGTGTAATCAGCAAAGTTGTCATTACGGTACTTTCTGAGTTCGTCTTGTAGTTGTTTTGTTAGGTAGTTAAGTCGAGTTTTGTCAGAGGGGTATCTAGTTCGCTGCCATGTCCTTAAAGCTTTCCGTTTTTCTAGTCTTATATGTTGTATGTGAGTAGGTAGAGTGGTATTGCTTGGTTTTCTTCTCGAGTCTTGGGGGATTGTTGAAGTCCAGATAGCAGTTTGTATGTCAGTTGTCAACTTATTTACTGCACTGTCAATGTCTTGGTTTAATTTTAGAGGTGTATTAAGATTAAGGGAGGATTCAAGGTATGTGTGAAAGGAGTCCCAATCAACTGGACCTTGGATTAGGCGAGGAAGGCGTTCTGCTTGGTAAGGGTTGGTATCAGTGTTTAAGGAGAGGATTACAGGACTATGATCGGAGGAGAGATCTAGTAGGTTGGTGACGTGGGAGAGGATGTGGTTGAGGCCTGATGAGATGAAATAATCAAGCACATCAGGTTGTTTGGATCGGGATGTAGGCCAGTAGGTAGGTTTGCGGGGAGATAGGATTTTGTATCGTGATGAGTCAATAACTGCCCTGAAGACATTACCTCTTGTATTTGAGGTCCTGCAGCCAAACTGTGGATGTTTGGCATTAAAATCTCCTCCAGCGATGAAGCGAGGTCCTAGAGAGTGAAGGAAGGATTTTAGGAGTTCAGGAGAAATTGACTGGTTAGGAGGACAGTAGACTGAGGATACTGTGATGGGATATTGACATGGGGATTGGAGGGTGACTGTGGTGGACTGCAGACAGGCTATGGATGTAGGATTTGGTTCAGGATAGTGGTTGATAGAGGATTTTATTAGGATGGCAGTGCCCCCATGGGAAGTGCCGTCTGGGTGGTCAGTCCTGTATATCTTGTAATCAGCTAAGTGGAACGTATGTTTGCTTGTCAAGTGAGTTTCTGTCAGGAGAGCAATGTCTACGTTTTGTTCGTTCAGTACTAAGTTCAGTTCGTTTCTGTGTCTTAGAAGTCCATTTGTATTCCACAGGAGGATTTTTAGAGGATAATCTGGAATTAGGGAATTCATGGTTGGGGTTGAGGCAGGTTTGAAGTGATGGCACCAATGAGAAGTGTGAGAGGACTGATGAGGGACTGGAGCTGTAGCATGACTTGATTGAGTTGGTTGAGGGAGGTGGTAAGGGCTGTGATCAGATCTTGGGATGCAGGAATGGGTGGAGGGATGTAGGTAGGCATGGTTTGGCGGTGGGTGGATGTGGTTGGCTGGGGTTTGGTGGGTGGATGTCTAACAGCCGTGACATATGTGACGCTTGGGTTTGTTTTCCCTGGTGGCAGTGATGGAAATTCAGTTTCTATCGTAGATCCCTGAATTTTTCCAGCAGTGGTTGGTGCAGCATGGTGCTGTGGTAGATGAGTGTTGATGCGGGAAGGTCTGGTGGAGGACTGGACAATATCTGACTGACCAATGAGCCGCTGAGTCGTCCTGACTGAGCGCTGGCCACTCCTGCTTCTTGACCTAGTTTTGTTTATTAGTTCCTGGTACACTCTGCAGCCCCTGTAGTTGGCTGGGTGAGCCTCCTTGCAGTGTACGCAGGTAGCTGGCGTGTCCCTTGTCTTGTTGCATAGGCTTGTAGCGTGGGCTCCAGCACACTTGACGCATCTGGGATTTAAATTACAAAATTTTTGGGTGTGGGCATAACCTTGGCATCTTGTACATTGGGGTATTTCTTCTCTTTTATGAGGTTCTTCTATTTTCACTGCAGCATAAAGGAGTGTTTTTATTGAGAATATGTCCTTGTTATTTAAAGCAGGCTTTAAATTAACAAAGAACAGTGGTAGCGGTTTTTTTGTATTTTTCTGCAGAATGTTACAAGCATCGAGAACAGTGAATCCTAGCTGGTCAAGTCCCTCCTTAATGAGAGCGATCGGTGTGGAGGGGTGAAGATGACGAATCACCACAGTGTATGGTTTTTCCTCCTTAAATTGATAAGTATAATATTCTGTCTGGCTTGATTGTAGATGTCTCACTATTTCGCGGTATTTTTCTGGATTTATTGCTTGAATGGAGATGTGATCAGAGTGGGCGCGACATTTGAAAGACTCACTTCCTACCTTGCTAGAGAGTTCCTGACAGAATTTTATATAATTGTTTGTATTTTTTATGTTTATGGTGGGTGGCTTAGGTTGGGCGATGGTTAACTCTTGTTCCTCTTCTACTGTTTGTGTATCATTGTCTTGAGGGGCTATGAGGTTAAAGGGATTTGGATCAACAAAATCCGGCTGATAATTGACTGGAGGGGGGCGCCTGTAGGTGTTGTTTGATGATGTGTGTGACAGGTTATCTGTTGACATGGATGACTCATCAGCGACTTTTTTTTTCTCAGGGGAAGATGACGGTGATATTTCGTCATACGTCCTTTTTCCAGAGTCTTGAGTGTCGGGCTGGTGTTTTTTAGGAGACCCTCTTGAACCACGGGACCTCGTCATTTTAATTTTTTTTTTATTTTTTATTATTATTTATTTTTTTTAAATAATAAACCATCGAGCGTATGTAACAGTAGCGAAATAGCTCTGTTGTATTACGCGGCGGTATACGCTCAGCTGAGAGGAAGAGAGCTGCCTCAAGCAGTGACAGAGAGAGAATGACAGCTGTCACAGATAAGGGAGTCAGCTGTTATACGGCGGGCAACCGGCCGGCCGGCCGAAACTTGTTGCCTTCTCACCAGATTAGGACAGTTCCGAGTCCTATTTCACTTATAAAACAAGTATAAATGTACTCACTATTTGCGCGAGTTTTAGTTCCTCGGTTCGAAAAGACGCACTCGAGGTCTAGGTGAGCACTTCTGCACTTTTTCACTTTCACGTAAGGTTTATAACTGTTATTATAGGTTTTAAAAAGGACTGAGACATAGAGACGTGTTGTCACGATGGCTGCCGGCGCCAGAATTCCATCTGATTTTTAAGTAAATGATTTTAAAATTAGGAAAATCAACTAATATTAACAAGTAATACCGTGCACCATATTTTTTAATGAGATTTTCATGGATATATTATATATCATAGATAGATATCTTACTTATAGAGGTTTTCTTCATTTGCCATTTCCCAAATTCCATAGCAATGCCCCTCCCCCACCTCCATTTACCCAATCCTTTGGAATGGCTGTAGCCAGTTAGACCAGTTTTTTTTAATATTTTTTTTTCTTTGTTTAAGTTTCATCAAATACTATCTTCACAGAAAAAACTTTGTCAATGCCTAAATCACTTTCCTTGTCACTTACAGCTGTGCTGGAAGATGATTTCCACCGTCTTCTTCAATTCTATCATAAAAAATAGTTAGATCATTTTGACTTTCCAATATATTACTACTCTCAATTACAGAATTAAAGGTACTATTAATATGGAATATCATTCATAAGTTCTATTGTATCAGCTTAATAATTACAAATCTATTTGGAGCATTTTCTTCAGATGAATCCATCATTCCATTGAAAATCTTTATTTTAGTACAAAATAAAGTTTTAGTATTATTTCACAATTTAAATATAGATATTTCAATTATATCATTGGATAGAGAGAACATTTCAGACTAGCTATTTTGTGGATAGGGTCGATTCACATGAGATTTAAATTGACACATGAAACATCATCTGTCAATAGAGCTGTTGCATGTGGAGGCTGAATCAGGGGTAGAAATCCTTATACACTAAATAATATGCTGAGTCGTTACAGTAGTGTATGCAATAATGAAATTGCCAAAATTGATTTTGACCTTTTAGTTAGCATCACAATAATATAGTCATAGCATAAATCAAATGTTTGTAGATGGTTTCCAAAATTTCTAATGAAAAAAAAAGAGGGTATATATATA
>KZ808442.1:12450-30486 GCA_000696205.2 Oncopeltus fasciatus | reverse complement strand
TTAAATAAATTTAATAAATAGAAACTAGAATTAAAAGCATTTTGAATTATTTTTATTATTTTAATTTTTACAAAAATGTATAAATAACTAAATAATAAAAGAAGCTGAAGACAATGATACCCTTTTTTCAGACTGATATACAGAGATTGTTTTCATTAAATTATTAACACTTAGAAGAGAAAATAATTAAGTTTATTCATAGTTATGACATTGGCCATATTATTCCTTGTGAAATTAAATACATATCTATCCTTAAAGCAAATTGTTTGGTGAAAATATATTCACATTATAACAAACAAAGTCTTTTAATATATTTATTTACGCAAAATGCTTGTGAAAACAAAGAAAAATGAAATATATAATTGATATAAAAATGAACATGAATATGTCTTCCGCGTCCTAATGGAGAGCGCTTTCGGCAATGGTCTGCCATCCTCGGGCCAAACATAGTCCGTTTTCTTGTGCTCTGGCCGATGTTCAACTCGTTCAACTTGTTGTTACTGTCAAACATCAGAAAGCACCTGAGCAAGTGGACAAGACTATGTTCGGCCCGTGGATAGCAGACCACTTTCGAAAACGCTCGCCTTTAAAAGAAGAAGACAGCCAATGACTAAGTATTTAATTAAGCAAATCAATTATGTATTTACTGGTGAAAATAAAATGGAATATATGTTAAGAGAAAAATACTCTTACCTGTTGTACATAAGGACGTCTGGTTTCCATATCCTATGGGGTGGTATCCTGAGGTCTTTGACTCCCCCGAACTCGCTGGCGTTCCACCTCAAGTTGACGTCGTTCCACTCCTGTAATAATTCCAACTATGTGCAGACCAGTATATGGGCGATAGACATAGTCTGATTGCCGGTAAAGGAAAGCGGGACAGCCCATCTCTTACACAAATTACTTTTATGCGATTGAATGCTGAAAGGGGGGCGCCAGGTTAGCTGATAGCTGCAATCCTGGTGCTGTGGGTTCAAATCTTGCCCTGGGCAAGCTTTTATACATTAATAAAAATTTGTCCCATGGGATGGCGACCTGTAGATATCCCCGCCCTCCATGACCCTAAGTGGTTAAAAGGGAGGCTCATAAAAAAAAAAAAAAAAAAAAAGGGCTAAAAGGAGCTCAACTAAATACCTTGCATTTATTTATGCAGATATAATTAAACTTTTATCATACAAATATTATTTATTTTGTGGTCTTTAATCCCACGTAAATTTAGATAATTTTTAGTGCAAGGGAACAGAATAAAAAAAAATCTAACTGTCCCAGCCAGGACTCGAACCTGCATCCCCTGCTATCCGGGCCGGTGCTTTTNGACGTCCCCTCTCACCTTCATGATAGCCCTGAAGATGGCTTACAATGTAAACTGAAACGTCGGTAGAAAATTAAAAAATACACATTTTTTAAAAATGTATTTTTTGGATCAACCTTGACCGAACCCCAAGAAAAAAACAACATTTACTTTGCTATTAAGTACTCTGGGCCCATTCCCCCCTCGCTTCATTTTGTCTGTCATTTTCTTTGTAATACAAAGTAATAGTTACTAAAAATATTGTTAGAGCACTAGCACATGTTCTCCTTAGCTTGTGGCATTACTCTTTAATTACTCCTCTTTGACTTGATGTGTAACCCACTATTTTGATAAATTGCGTTGAAAACATTTTTAAGGTTTCGATGAAAGCTGCATAATTTCATTTATAAAAAAAGACTATAAAATGTATTAGAATTTTAGTTAGAATTAACTCAATGGTCAGGAAAAGCTACTTATAAGGAATGGATAAAATGAATTTATTTTTATTATTTTATAGCAGATTAAGCAATTAACATGAAAATAAACTTAGTAGAGAAGAAGATAAATGATAAATGCACAAGATATTATCACTGTATCAGTTTGAGGATCTGACATACTGGTGTCAGATAGCATATTGACATTTTATTAAATCTCATTTTTGGGTGTGAATATATATACACCAAGGTCTTCGAACCGTTCGGGAGCTCCTTTGACATGCCTTTGCGAAGATAAGCTGTATAATCATATCGGGAGTCAATGGCAACGTTTACATCCTAGTAGTAGATACACTTTACTAGCTAGGATGAAAGCTATTCATCAATAGCTTTTTTTTTTGTGCTACTTCCATTGAAAAAAGTACTTTCGGCTATAATGTGCAAAGTGAATATTTGATACATAAACATGAGGATCGGAATGCTATAATTAACTCTTCTCAACTATCTCTAGTTGAAAAAGGAAAGTAAAATCTAGTATCTCTAAAGATACCTTTTCTCACTATTGGAAGAAATAAAATCTTGATAGTTATACATGAACATGAATCTTCGTTAACTGCGCACTTTATTTACAAAGAAGATTCAGAAAATTCTCTGCTCTTACAACATGCGCTATGAATAATAAAAATGAATACTTCAAATAGGATAAATTACCCTATGCACATGTAAATAATATTTTAATTACGAGACGTTGTATACATGTGTAAATCATGTATAAATTAGAAGAAGCACATACCTTTAAATATTGAGATTTCAACTAAGTGTAGCATTCATTAATCTACATTTACTGGAATAAATTCCATAAATAAAAGAAAATATATGTTTAATATAACAGCGGAAAAATTCTTCTGAGAATTTAATTAAAAAATAAAACAAAGGATGGATTCCTCGATCAGAGACCTCATTCAACAATTAAATTTTAAATTCACTCATAAGTAGGCACTCTAATCTTACATAGAAAACGAAGTGACGCTCAACAGGACTTTACTACGTTTAATCTGAACATTCGGTGTAATGCTTCTCATTACGTATCCAATTCCTCCCTTCACCACGATTTTATTATCCTTTTCGTTCAAGACCTCATTTCCTCCCGCTTACCCCTTTTCCACTGTTAACTGCCATACCATCCTAATCCACTGGCACAGACCCTGTCCTACAACTCCAACCCTTACAATCATCCTCGTCTACCTATTCGTTTGAGTAGACGGGGAGGGTTGTAAGGGTTGGAGCCACTGCCGAGAAAGGAGGAGAAAGGACCATCTCGCAGAAAGAAGAGAATATAGGAAAACACGAAAATATAAGAAATTAATGCCCCAGAACTTCCCTAGAGGGTTGAATTTTCATATTGTCGAACAAGGGCCAGTCCGCATTCCAGCAAAGAGTGAGATCATGTAAAGATGGAGGCGATCTCCTCACCGAAAACATTTTTTTTTTTTAAACTATGGGCGTCACATTTTAAGATTAGCCAGGAAGAAGATGTGGAGGAGGTTTCTACACAGGAAGAGAATAAGACACGCAGGATGACTAAATTAAATAGAATCTATGTTCCCGTGAGGTTCTGTGGCCATCTTCATTCGAGTTGGTGGTACAGTTGGAGGATTGGGCCTGTGCCAATGGGTTAGCAACTGACTATGGAGTAGAGAGAAGGGCTTGGAAATGATTGGGCTGAAAGGATATTGAACTCATAGTGAATCGTATGTCCCGATTGGTAGCAGTTAAGTTTGTAAAGTGTTACTTTTTATCTTTAGTAAGTTTTGGGGTCCTGGTAATTAGTCTGGATAGTAGCTTTTATCGTCGTTTAAGTTTTTGTTTCTTGGTTTTAGTATGCTCGCTCCATGTGAATCGTGAGTCAAAATGGGATCTATACAGGTAGTTTAATATTAAACTTTTATTTATTGATTACAGTCTGTTAAATAAAAATATTTTGTGATTTGATCACAATGAAGTAAAAATGACATTCAATGTCAATTACATGAGGAGAGCTGACCAATGACACCACTCTCAAATTATTTACAGATTATGTCCCCAGGAGGTCACGGGACCATCTTCGTTTGAGTCGACGGGGAGGGTTGTAGGGGATGGAGTTGGAAGACATGGTCTGTGCTAGTGGATTAGGATGGTATGTGGATATGTTGGAAGGCTTGGCGGCACCCCAGATTTAAGTCCAGATTACGACCAATCTAGTTTTGATTTTGTAGAGCGTCAGTTTGTTTTCGTAAGATTGGAGTTCTAATTCATGAGTCTGTATAGAAGTCCATATCGCCGATTGAGTTCTTGTATTTTAATTTTAGTTTGTTCTCCCCATGTAAGTCGTGAGTCAAGATGGAACCCAAGGTAACGAACGGAATTTGAATATGGTAAAGGAATATTGTTTAATTTCACAATTTCAGGGAAGTATTTTTTCCGCGGTTGGAAATTAACTTAAATGCATTTTTCTTCATTGATTTTTATTCTTCATTTGCCTCACCATTATTTGATTTTTTCGAGGTGATCTTGTAGGTTTTTATAAGCAGTTTTAGGATCGAGATGGGAGGATAGGATAGCTTTGTCGTCCGCAAAAAGAGCTAAGAGCTTTTTCTTTATTTTTTCTCTCTTTCCCCAGTCATATTGTTTTATTTATTTATAATAATGTATATTTTTTGAGCCAGAAAAGGCCTTATGTAAAATTCACCTATGTTATTCAAGGGGACTCTGTTAGTCCCAGAATAAAGTTTATTTTCTTCTTCTTCTTCTTCTTAAGAGGGTACTTAGATGGATAGGGATGTCAGCAGTGTAAAGAATAAATAGGATAGGTCCAAGCACACTACCTTGAGGAACTCCCGCTTCCACTTGGTAGAAATCAGAGTAATCTAATCCTTGCCGAACCCTGATGAAACGGTTGGATAAGTAAGACTTAAGCATAAGGTAATTTTTACTAGGAAGTATGGATTTCAGTTTAAACAGAAGACCATTGTGTCAGACTCTATCAAATGCTTGGGAAACATCCAAAAAAGCTCCTGGTCTTTGCGCTAAAGGGAAGAGGAAATGTAGTCTAAGACGCGAAAAACTTGCTGGACAGTAGAATGCATACTTCTGAAGCCGAACTGATGATTTGGGAGGATATTGAAGGCAAGGACATAAGTAATGGCATGTCCAGGAACTCCTCAATCTCCGCAGCATTGGACAGGTTTGCTTGAGGCGCTGGGCAAACATTTCGACCTTGTCTTTGTAAGTAATTCACGCATGAGTTCCATACAGATAGTAAAAATTAAAATTGCATTGCACCCCACAATGACTATAAGCCAATAAATTTACTCCCTTTGGCATTTTATATATTTAATTTTGAAATTAATAACAACAAAATATTCTGCAAAAAGTTTATTGTTTTGTTCAAATAAGCGAAAAAATGGATTACTTTAAAATAATACTGTGTGTAAATGGAAAGAAAAATATGCATTAAAATTATTTGCATTTATCGTCTAAAATTTAATGACGTTAACAAATTCTTATTTATCGTTTCTTCTTCCGGGTTGGACCGTGTCAAAATGGTGTTATTTGCCGAGCTTTCGCACATCATGTGATGGCTTCTTCAGGGCTGAAAAGAGAGAAAAAAAAAAACCATTCTCTTTTCAGCCCTGAAGAAGCCATCACATGATGTGCAAAAGCTCGGCAAATAACACCATTTTGACAAGGTCCAACCCGGAAGAAGAAACGGTAAATACTTCTGACGACCGTCGAAGCCTACGTGAACAAAAATTCTTATTTGCGAATTTCCATAATTTATTACTTAATAATGCAAATTAACTAATGTGATATTTGAGAGAGTCCAGGAATCGCAGTTAGTTACCCCTCTCTTTTATATATTGTCGAGGTCAGATTAAACTAATATTTAGAGAAGATGGTCAATAGCTGGGTGATTTCAAATGTGCTCGGGCTTATTCTAAGTAAATATAATTCCCGTGGTCCCCACAAAGCTTCGGCTGATCTATTGAAGGCTCTTCGTATTTCCGTTATTGAAGGCCGCTGGGAGTAATGTGAAGGCACAAAAGGGAATTGGAGTGACTGAAGGAAACCGTCACCCATTAGAAGGAGAGACGTGTTATCTGCTACATATGTAGAGAGGGCACCCCTACCCACCCCCGTCCACACATCCCTCATTCCCTTTTCAATAGGCTCCGAGAGGATCTGTCTTCTCGCTCCTACACCGCTCTTCAAGGATCAACGACGCGTTTTCTTCCCAGCTAATATCCACTGGTTCTTTGTCTCTGGGACAGAACTCTCCCCGCCACTTCTTTAGATTGAAGTCGCCGGGAGAAGTTGCGAATCATTCGTAAGGGGTTTCACTAACTTTCTCTCAAGTTTTCTTAAATAAATAATACTTTTTTACATAATCATATCGGGAGTCAATGGCAACGTTTACATCCTAGTAGTAGATACACTTTACTAGCTAGGATGACTTTATTTACATAAGAAACTTCTAAATATAATTCGTAGTTTTCAAAGTAGAATTAAACGCGCCTCACGCGGAATCTTATGTATTTTCATGTAGGTCGTTTGACAAACACCGTACTGACTACAGTATCGTATATATTGAATAGGACACAGTTTTATCATACCTTCTATTATCCGTCTTCATTGGTTTCTGCAAACCATCCTCCGTTGGCGAGCGCTTTCGCTCATTGTTCATCTTCTTTGCCGAATACACAGCTGAGAAGAAGCGAGTTGAATACAGACATTGACAGTGAACACATGTATTCGGCCAAGAAGATGGACAATGTCCGAAAGCGCTCGCCAACGGAGGATGGTCTGCAGAAACCAATGAAGACGGATAATAGAAGGTATGATAATTCTATATTCATTGGTAGTGAAAATAACCTTTTAGATTATTTACAGGACACAGTTTGTTTGTACCTCCTCGAAGATTTTGACAATTTGTTCACGAGGTAGGAAATTTTACAAATGATGGTCTACCACTGTATCTATCTTTGAAAATCACAATTAATACTTTCGTGACTTTTGTTATGTTTCTAATAATCACATTAGTTGACTGCTCTCCAATTTTTATTAAAAGTGATAAAGAAATGTAAAATTTTAGACCTTTGTTATTTGGATAGTTGCACTTTAATTTATTTTAAATTGCGGTAAAATTATTTGTTCTTCACTTTGTATATAATAATCAGCTTTAGGCCTCTCATACATGGTTAATTATAAAGTCTTTACTCATTGTATTCTAATCAACCAATTGAACACCACTTATGCTAATATTTTTGGTATTTTTTAAAATCTACTAATAAAGCCTAATTTTTTTTATGAATTTCAAGCAGATATTTACATTATATAAATAATACATACAGTAAAAAAAAAACACTTTAAAACATAGAATACCGAAAAAAAAAAATACCAAAATTATAAAAAATGAACCAAGCCGACTGCGTTACATTTGTGGTATTCGACCCCCTCTCCCCCACAAAAAAAGAATTCGCTTAGTCAGGACATTATGGGAAATAAGAATATTTTATTACTTCGGTCGGCTTTACAAACCTTGAAGACCTATAGCTACCCCATGTGTATATTATCTTGAGTGTTTTTCTAGATCTTCAAAATTATTATCTGCCTTGTACACATAGATGCACAAACATGAAATTAAATTCGTAATCTGCTACTTTTTGTAGTTTGGGATCAGTATCTTCATTAATTTCCTTACATAATTATATGTATATTTATAAACTATGTGCACTTTTTTTTAAAATAAATAAATAATGCTTCATAAATCCTTATGACATATTTATACACTTATTCCATTTTCCTGTTATCTACTAATCCGAGTCAAGCGTCAAGGATATATTTTCTTTACCTTTGGTCACAATATACTAGGCGATCAAAACGCTTATTTATCAGATAATCTCCCTGCAAGAAAACCTAAGGACTTCTCAGGACGTGAGGGAAAGGAGGAAACCGACTCTTGGCAACTTGGAACTTGGCAGGAGAGAATGGGCACCTTAAGAAATCCGACCTTTCCCTGGATCCCTAAGATAAGGATTAAGTTCCTTTCAAATGGGTTCGCTCTCACAGCGGTGCCGACAAAACCCCTTTTCCTCTAGGCTCAGGAATGCTTTTTAGGATTTTCTTGGGCCTTGATGAATTGAACAGTAAGAGCACAGATTATACATGCTTACTTTATTCAATAATAAATGGAGTATAGAAAATCTTCAGTAAAAGGTGTGAATTTTCAAAGAGTATTTTGCAAAGTGAATGTTCCAAAGTACTTTATCAAGATAATTAATTAATAAAACGTTTCTTCACCAAATATATACTTCATATGAAGACTTTAACTCTCATGTCATGTGATCCAAGTGACACGACGTCCCCTCTCACCTTCATGATAGCCCTGAAGATGGCTTACAATGTAAACTGAAACGTCGGTAGAAAATTAAAAAATACACATTTTTTAAAAATGTATTTTTTGGATCAACCTTGACCGAACCCCAAGAAAAAAACAACATTTACTTTGCTATTAAGTACTCTGGGCCCATTCCCCCCTCGCTTCATTTTGTCTGTCATTTTCTTTGTAATACAAAGTAATAGTTACTAAAAATATTGTTAGAGCACTAGCACATGTTCTCCTTAGCTTGTGGCATTACTCTTTAATTACTCCTCTTTGACTTGATGTGTAACCCACTATTTTGATAAATTGCGTTGAAAACATTTTTAAGGTTTCGATGAAAGCTGCATAATTTCATTTATAAAAAAAGACTATAAAATGTATTAGAATTTTAGTTAGAATTAACTCAATGGTCAGGAAAAGCTACTTATAAGGAATGGATAAAATGAATTTATTTTTATTATTTTATAGCAGATTAAGCAATTAACATGAAAATAAACTTAGTAGAGAAGAAGATAAATGATAAATGCACAAGATATTATCACTGTATCAGTTTGAGGATCTGACATACTGGTGTCAGATAGCATATTGACATTTTATTAAATCTCATTTTTGGGTGTGAATATATATACACCAAGGTCTTCGAACCGTTCGGGAGCTCCTTTGACATGCCTTTGCGAAGATAAGCTGTACTCCTCATCTCAGTCATCCAAGCGTCCTTGTACCCCTACTTTCACAGTCACCCCCTGTATTTTCCTGTAACATCGGCTTGCAACATCCTTAAATTTTATTCTTCAAAATGAAATGTAATCCTAGCCAACTTCCATCCAACCTGATCAGGAATGAATGTCTGAATTTTTTTCATTCCTTTTTGTCTGAAGCCAATTTTAGTTATTAATGAACATATTCAGCTGTTACCAGAAAGAAGCTAGAAAGTCGTCTCGCAGGAGATGCGTAATCAAATAAGATTTCCTACATTTGATTAAATATGAAGATAAAGAAGAGTACTCTAAGTAGTTTTATATGTGTGTTATTGAATTTCAATATATCTAAAGTTAAATAATACATTGAAAAAAAAGGTACAATCCTAAAAAAAAAAAAAAAAAAAAAAAAAAAAACACTTTAAAACATAGAATACCGAAAAAAAAAAATACCAAAATTATAAAAAATGAACCAAGCCGACTGCGTTACATTTGTGGTATTCGACCCCCTCTCCCCCACAAAAAAAGAATTCGCTTAGTCAGGACATTATGGGAAATAAGAATATTTTATTACTTCGGTCGGCTTTACAAACCTTGAAGACCTATAGCTACCCCATGTGTATATTATCTTGAGTGTTTTTCTAGATCTTCAAAATTATTATCTGCCTTGTACACATAGATGCACAAACATGAAATTAAATTCGTAATCTGCTACTTTTTGTAGTTTGGGATCAGTATCTTCATTAATTTCCTTACATAATTATATGTATATTTATAAACTATGTGCACTTTTTTTTAAAATAAATAAATAATGCTTCATAAATCCTTATGACATATTTATACACTTATTCCATTTTCCTGTTATCTACTAATCCGAGTCAAGCGTCAAGGATATATTTTCTTTACCTTTGGTCACAATATACTAGGCGATCAAAACGCTTATTTATCAGATAATCTCCCTGCAAGAAAACCTAAGGACTTCTCAGGACGTGAGGGAAAGGAGGAAACCGACTCTTGGCAACTTGGAACTTGGCAGGAGAGAATGGGCACCTTAAGAAATCCGACCTTTCCCTGGATCCCTAAGATAAGGATTAAGTTCCTTTCAAATGGGTTCGCTCTCACAGCGGTGCCGACAAAACCCCTTTTCCTCTAGGCTCAGGAATGCTTTTTAGGATTTTCTTGGGCCTTGATGAATTGAACAGTAAGAGCACAGATTATACATGCTTACTTTATTCAATAATAAATGGAGTATAGAAAATCTTCAGTAAAAGGTGTGAATTTTCAAAGAGTATTTTGCAAAGTGAATGTTCCAAAGTACTTTATCAAGATAATTAATTNAGAAAAAATTAAATAAAGTAAATGACGAGAGTCGACAAAATGTATGACAATGTCAGCTCCTTCGAGTACAAGACGAGGTTCTCGCCTTTCTCGTGGGTTAGGCTCTTGCTAGTGTAGAGGGAATTGAATGAGACAACTAACGCGTCCTGGTAGCATAACTGGCAAGTGCATCGGCCCGGATAGCAGGAGATCCAGGTTCTATTCCTGGCTGGGACAGATAGATTTTTTATTCTATTCCCTCTCATTAATTGTTTAAAATTTACGTGGGATAAAATACCACAACCAAATAAAGTATTTATAAAGTATTTTTGAATATTTCTGGGGATCATGGAAGCTAACGTGAACATCTATTACCAATTAGTCAAATCATAATTTATATTATGTTATCGTAATTATATTTACTCTAGAAAAAAAAGTTGTGATAACTTGTGTGAGAAAACATTAAATAAATTTATATTTATATGTATATTATGTTAAAAAGTAATTGAGTTTTTCAACTTGCTAACTATTTAAAAGTAACTAGCTTGTTCTAGAAGAAAAATTTGACTATTTCGTTCTTTTTAGTAATATTTTGTTCAATTTTAATCTTTTTAAAAATAAACTAATTGTACCCATTTTAAAAGATGCTGAAACAACTAACAATCTACAAGATGTTCTTTATAAAAATTTTATAAATGCAAAAATAATTTTTTAAATATTCATTGACTACAATAAACAAATGATGTAATAAATAAGTAAAGCCGTTAAATATCGATAACTTGGATTATGAATATATAGAATTACTCTTGAAATACTAATTAACTTAACTTGAGGACAAACGTAAAGAAATATTATTAAAGGATAACATTTATTTTAGTCAGTACTAAGGAATCCGTTGCAAAATAATACTTGGGAAATGTATGAAAAATATATAGATAATTTTCCAAATCTATGAGAGCACATTGCAAGATGCACGCTGTGCAGTATGTAATTTCTAAAATAAATAAATTAATGTTAAAAAAAAAAAAAATTTCCAAATATATTACTAGATTATTTGTCTTTTAATTATGTATAAACTGATGAATAATGAGTTGACGGAAGTCGTTGATTATAATAAGCTCTTTTAAAATTTGTCCACTGATGTTTTGTTTCAAAGCTCAGGAGTCAACCATAGAGTCTTTATTTTAAAGTTTAATAACAAAGAAAGTGGAGGAGGCTGGTTGTGAAGGCGGACGTTTAGCTGAGAATTGTAGGGGGATGAAATGGGGTAGAAGGGTGGATGGGGGAGCCGCAGGCAACGTCTGTTTTGTAATAAAGAGAGAGGCAGTGGGGCCCTGCAGACGGTCTGTACGTGCCTTAGGACCTCAGCAGCCAGAACAGGAACACTGATAACCCCTAATTTTACCAAAGAGAGGTAAGGGTGCTCTCCTCTACCCTTCGCGAACATGTCACGAAAGCCTCTTTTTCTTTTTTTTAATGCTCAGGGCGAATACCGCAGTTCTCCCCAAGATCCCTGAGAGAAATGTACGAGTATCTTAGTGGGATGAAATCGATTTCGTACTTCACTTATTGTAAAAAACTCGGTCTACATTACCATCCTCGGTCTTATGAAACCAAAGTAAATATCAAAACATCAATTGTCCTTTTTTTTATTATTTTATTTTATTTTTTATTTATTTATTAAATACATAGGATTGGTGAACTATACCTTCACGTTTTATCGCGTTTTACTTTCTTTATTCCACCTCAGACCACAGCTAAAAAAAATATATCGATCAATTAAAAAAAAAAAAAAAAAAAAAAAAAAAAGTAGTAGTAGAGAATTTTTTAGGGTTTGGTCAATGTTGACCCCAAAAAAAATGTATTTTTTATTGTCTGCCGACGTTTTGGCTTAGATTGTAAGCCATCTTCAGGGCTATCAGAAAGGCGAGAGGGGACGTTTTGTCACCTGGATCAAAAATTCATACAAATTCTGTACTAATCTCTAGGGTCAAAGAACTCTCCAAAGAGAAAAAAAAACCAAAATTTTCTAGACTCTGAATGAGTTCATCTGAATATAAAAAATGCGTTTTTGGGTATGGGCCCCTGCATGTGTTTTTTTGTTTGTTGATGAAAAATTTGTGACCAAATATCTCTGTTGTACCTAAAGGAAAAGGATTCCTGGTGTTGCATGAGTCGAATTGGCAGCTTACACAGCTTTTATGTATTCACGAAGACATGAAAATTTGATTTTCTCAAACAAAACATGAGGTAAATGATTAAGTTTGAATCACCCGTTGGCATAAGTTTTAATAAAATTATAATAAATTTATAAACTCCTGTTAAAAATAATCAATGTAAGTTGGAAATGAAAAATTGAAAAAAAAAACAAAAAAAAAACTAATAAATGAAGCCCCAAAATGCCTCTTATCAAATTGAAATAGACTTTTTATCATATTAAACAGGTTTTTTCCAGAAAATATTTACTATTATAGGGCGGTGAAGTAGTTGATTGATTGAATCAGACCAGATGTTTTCCCAAGAGGTGATGCAGGTTAGACATTTATGATGAGAGATACATGAGAGGGTAGACATTTTTACTTTCAGGGAAGGCCTGCATATGGTTCAGTTGATTAATACCTACGTACTTACTAAAAAGTGCATAAACAACTATTTGCCCCTATAAATCACATAATATACAATTGTGATATTTTGTTTCTCAAGGGAAATTATTGACATTTTCCAAAATTTCCTTATATAAAATGGCTTTTTAAGTATTTAAGGCTAAGTCAAAACTTGCAGTGATATATAAGAATATTAACTGATATACCTTTAATAAAAATTATGAATTGAAGCTGTAGTAGAAAATTGATTAACTTTTGTGCAATAAGTAACACTCCCATTTACATATCAGATTTTGAACAACTTCCCTCTCTGTAATTTTTCTCATAGTATATCAGAATAAAATTATTTTTGCATACCTTGTCAGTTTCAATGATTATGAAAGAATTTTAGTGAGTAAATAACCTTATGATTTTCTATGCTACTTTAGTTTTGACATTGATACAAACATGTTTTAAGATAATAGCTAAATATATCTTTTAATTTAAATGGAACAAATTTTAACTAATTATAAATAAATGCATTGAAGTTATTTATATGATACAAACATGTTTTAAGATAAAAGCTAAATATAACTTTTAATTTAAGTGGAATACTTTTTATAAATAAATGCATTAAAGTTATGAATAAAATAGTATTATAATTCTAAATTTATAAAAAGAATGTTGTGATACAGGATTCACTTGAGAAAAATTATATATTGTAAGTTAATCCCACTTTCCTNAAAAAAAAAAAAAAAAAAAAAAAAAAAAAAAAAAAAAAAAAAAAAAAAAAAAAAAACTTGTATCTTCAACTCATTGCACTTTTAGAAAGCTTTACATTAATATTGAATACTTATATGGTTTTCTTATACTCTAGATAAATAATTATTCATCCCATAATATTTAATAAATCTATAGATAATATTAGAAAAATAAGCAACTCAAATGTAAGATGAAAAACATTATTTTTTAAATATCAATTTAAGCGACTATAGATTTTTAATAGCTTAATAATCAAATTATTCAAATAGCAATGCAAAATACAATACCATTTTGTAAAATGTAGTGATAAAAATTGTATAGTAAGAAAGAACGTTACATGCAATTGGAGAAGGAAGATTTTTTTTTTTCAAGAGGGGTAATCAATTTTTGTATTGTTTTGACAAAGGAAATGGGGAAAAAGAGGGGATAAAAAAAGTTTCATGACAACATTGAAAAATCATGCCTACATATTAAAAATAAAGTAAAACCTTCCTTCCTTAAAATTGATTAGATATGATTATTCTACATATTTCAACTTTTGCTGATTTATACATTTATATTGTATTCATGATGAAATATGCTCATAAATATTAAAGCAATCAGGAAGTAGTGAAATAATCAGAGAGAGAAAATATCTTATATAATATGGAGGCCCAGGTTCGAGTCACGGCTGAAGTAGTAAGATTTTTTTATTTCATTCCCTTACATTTCTTGTATATTTATGTAATATGATTCTTGTATTAAATTGTAAAGAGATAGGGTATTTTCTAAAGAAAATTGAATTCATTGGAAAAAAAAAATATAGGCTCAAATCCAAACTAACAATTTTTTTTGTGAGAAAAAGATTATTTAAATGCTCTGAAAAGTTAAATAGTTGAAAGTTGAATACTAATTTATTTATGCACTTGATAAATGGCTCCTACATTGTCCTTAAAATTGTACTCTTTGATTAATATGGAAATAAGTTCATCAATCTTTGTTTATTCTCAATTAGCATTAATATTTTCTTCTGAGGCTTCCTGAGGGCATGGCTTATGATATGAGAAGATATGAACTAATTTATAATAGAGGAATTAAACCTACTCTTTAGTTGCCTCTGTCTCTAAGAAAGAAAAAGCTCTTCTGCTTACTACGTTGAAAATAGCAATATATTGAGTGAAAATTATAATAAGTATTCAATATAGAACATTAAATGGAAACTATATTAAATTTTAAAATACATTTATATATCTATAAAAAAAAAGACTATTGCTTTAAGCAAATAATTATCAATCTCATTATGATCATTCTGACATGAATAATTTGAAAGTAATCTATCCAGTACCATGAAAAGTAATGCATTTCTTTTAAAAATGGAGAAAATAAGTAGATACTTAGCTTAAACAAATTTTAATATTAACTTTGCAAGTTAAATCACTTATATTCAATTATTGTATTATTTCCTTGATAAGTGAAGAATACATGATAACCAAAGTCATAAGCTTAAGGAAATAAGTAATAGTTCATTAAGTTATTTTATTTTGCTTCAAATAAAGCCTAATTTTTTTTATGAATTTCAAGCAGATATTTACATTATATAAATAATACATACAGTAAAAAAAAAACACTTTAAAACATAGAATACCGAAAAAAAAAAATACCAAAATTATAAAAAATGAACCAAGCCGACTGCGTTACATTTGTGGTATTCGACCCCCTCTCCCCCACAAAAAAAGAATTCGCTTAGTCAGGACATTATGGGAAATAAGAATATTTTATTACTTCGGTCGGCTTTACAAACCTTGAAGACCTATAGCTACCCCATGTGTATATTATCTTGAGTGTTTTTCTAGATCTTCAAAATTATTATCTGCCTTGTACACATAGATGCACAAACATGAAATTAAATTCGTAATCTGCTACTTTTTGTAGTTTGGGATCAGTATCTTCATTAATTTCCTTACATAATTATATGTATATTTATAAACTATGTGCACTTTTTTTTAAAATAAATAAATAATGCTTCATAAATCCTTATGACATATTTATACACTTATTCCATTTTCCTGTTATCTACTAATCCGAGTCAAGCGTCAAGGATATATTTTCTTTACCTTTGGTCACAATATACTAGGCGATCAAAACGCTTATTTATCAGATAATCTCCCTGCAAGAAAACCTAAGGACTTCTCAGGACGTGAGGGAAAGGAGGAAACCGACTCTTGGCAACTTGGAACTTGGCAGGAGAGAATGGGCACCTTAAGAAATCCGACCTTTCCCTGGATCCCTAAGATAAGGATTAAGTTCCTTTCAAATGGGTTCGCTCTCACAGCGGTGCCGACAAAACCCCTTTTCCTCTAGGCTCAGGAATGCTTTTTAGGATTTTCTTGGGCCTTGATGAATTGAACAGTAAGAGCACAGATTATACATGCTTACTTTATTCAATAATAAATGGAGTATAGAAAATCTTCAGTAAAAGGTGTGAATTTTCAAAGAGTATTTTGCAAAGTGAATGTTCCAAAGTACTTTATCAAGATAATTAATTAATAAAACGTTTCTTCACCAAATATATACTTCATATGAAGACTTTAACTCTCATGTCATGTGATCCAAGTGACACGACGTCCCCTCTCACCTTCATGATAGCCCTGAAGATGGCTTACAATGTAAACTGAAACGTCGGTAGAAAATTAAAAAATACACATTTTTTAAAAATGTATTTTTTGGATCAACCTTGACCGAACCCCAAGAAAAAAACAACNAGAAATAAAACATACTTTTGTAGTGACATTAAAATGATTTTCCCAACAAGTGTATTTTGTATAATATGAAATGTAATATAACATAGTTTTTTTTATCATAAAGTTTAACATATAATGCATATTTAGTATCAAAAAAAATAATAAAAAAATATTTAGCCTTTGAGCAGATATGTGAAGACTCTCCATGCTAAATCAATAGTGAATGAATGACCTCATGTAAATATGCACTGTATTAGAACTTATACTTATGCGAAGCATGGTATATGAGTGCATCAGCATTTGAAAATTTGAAAAAAGAAGCTTGCCAGTTATATTAATGAAATGTTTCCTTCTTTTTCAAAAACGCTATTTGGGCATCTGTCTCTCTTCTTATCATGTCCATCAAAGCAGAACTTATATTCACATAACACAACTTTTATGTATATTATCATTTGCCCCCATAAAGAGAGAAACTAAGCAGATGGTCTAATGTCTGGGAAAGGGTAAAGGGACATGCATCAAGAAACTACAGGCGTGTCAAAACATATAATCGATTAAAACAAATGATACAGAATCATACACATATACATATACACATATATATGTATATGTGCATGTATGAGAATAAAAAAAATCAATATATATATTAATACGTATTATGTAAATATTTATAATGGCTTAAACAAAAGGCCGCAGTCTATAAATTAAAAAACATGTTTCAAAAATATGTGGTGTTCAGTGTTTTGAACAATGTTAAATTTGTTAAGCGATGAGTGATGGAAATTACACAAAAAAGTAATTTACTTATATTCATGTACATGAAAGGGATAAATACTTTCTTCTATCAAGAATTTTCCTACAAGAAACTGGTTACTCATCTGCAAAAATAAGCTCATATCCCAAATTATGTTTTTAAAAGTGGAATATCGGTTACTGTTCAAATGTTATAAGCTTAAGTGTGATGTTTTGAATGTTCTAATTCTTTGAGAAGAGGGGAGGGAATATTGTTGCTGCCCATCGAATAATGAAATAATAATAATAATATTCTGGCGACCACGAAGAGTCTGCCTTCAAAATAAAGGAATAAAATCATCATCACATTTATGTTTTCTCTTCGTTGGTTTGATCGATTTTTAATTTGTAAAGTGCCCTTAAATTATTTTAATTTTAAGTTATCGATAGGGAGTGTGGTGGTCCATAATCTATTTATAAAAGAAAGTTAAGGATGTTTGTACCAAAATAAGCTGATTAAAACAACTCGTGCTTTCTATGACTCAATGCTAAACCAATATTTATTGAAAATTTTCTAGGAGATTCACTAACATGGATCAATTTTAAAGGTATGTCTACAATGAAGGGTTTTGAGGTAGGGAGGTTTGTGGGAATATTGTACTAAATGGGTGGAAAGGTTCAAGGTGCTTTCACCGATGCATTCGGTCTATACTTTAGTTAATGGGAACCAGTGATTGTGATCAGTATAAATAAAAATAAAAATAATACAAAATAATAAATAAAAATAAAAAAATTAAATTTTGGTGCGTGTGTTTTAAAAATATACCAAATTTATTGAAATTTTGTTTTCAAGTGAATAAAAATGAACTTAATAGTATTGACATGAGCAATAATTATAACCATAATCAAAATAATATTATAATGTGGATTTTTATTATTTATACAGATTAATTTAGCTGCTTTATGAGGATATGACTTTAACACATATTCAAATTAAAAATCTATAACCCTGAAGAGAGGAATGAGATGAGAGTGTTAAACCTTAAGTTGACAGACTATTCGTAATTAATAATAGTGAA
>KZ808441.1:172835-187792 GCA_000696205.2 Oncopeltus fasciatus | reverse complement strand
CCCACTCCTCCCTGTGACTGTGGTTTCACTGTTCAGTTGTTTTCTGCAGTTTACAATGTGAACAACCACCCTGGGGAGATTTCTCCACTCAACACCATTGGTACATATCATTTTGTAATATGTTTTATTCCTAACCATAGTTAATTTTCTTACATATCCTTTTTTCTTGTTGTACAGATATTTCAATTTTTATGCATTACTGTTATTTGTGTGTATTGTCTTTTTAGCCCTGATGATGGCTTACTAGGTAAGCCGAAACGTTGGCATAAATAAAAATATTACTCCAAATTTTGGTGTATATTTTTTCTTCCTGGCCGAAACCCCGACCATTCTCACATGTTGGTAGATAATAAAAAAAATACTCATTTTTATTAAATAAAATTTTTCGGATCTACCTTGACCGAACCCCAACAAAAAACATCTAATTAAAATACTAATTTTTTTCATAGTCGCAAATGAGTCGTACTATTGTTAATAATGGTTCTTATGTAATTCGCTAAAACAGGGGAGGAGAGATAGAGTGAGGGAGAGGGAGAAAGTGGGAGAATGGGAGGGAGGGAGGGAGGGGAGAGAAAGCATAGATACAGGGGAGAGAGTGGGGGATGGGAGACAACGCCGGAGTCGAAAGGACTAGATAGACTCACAATACCTGTCCCCTTCACCTTTGTCGGGTTTCGTTAATATTCATCATCCATTCAAGTCAACCCCAGGCCTGACGTACTCCTTCCCATCTCCTTGGGGCTGGTCCCTTTGCTTCCGATAGCATCGACCACTGGAAGATGGCGGCCCACTCCTCCCACCGAAACATATGGCTTGGCTCACTATAAAAACTAATTCACATTCATGATCTTGAATTAATTTGAACGTGGACGGATTAGCTGAAATTATTGATTTTTTTTTAAAGACAGTTTAAAGATGGAATAATTTTTAAATAATAAAACTGTACTGTCCTAAACATGAACTGAGGGGCTAATTATATATATAAAAAAGCAAAAAGTAAAATGAAAAGGAAAAGGCATATGATATTTTATATAACAATTGTGGCAGCAAATTTAATGCAAAATAATTAAACCTGAGGATGAGCAAAATAAAAGAAAAAATGGCTAAAAATGTCGAAGAATAACATTAAATTACACTAATAAGAAGAAACAAAGCTCAAATATCAGAATTATTATAAATTTTCATGTGGCCATTCCAATTCCCGCCTATAAAATAATATAAACAATTTCTTCATAAGTTCAATTAATATCATGTATACACCAATGCATCAAAAATCAATATTAAAATTTGCAGGGAACAAGAATTTATACACATTAGGGTAATTACTTAATTTCAATTAGAAAATATTCAAGAAACTGGAAAGAACCTCATTATTTAACTTATGCCTAGAATTCCGAAGCCACTAATTTGTTCTTTGCATACCGGAAAACTTTCAACATTACATAATGCCCAATCATAAATGTAGTAATGATACATGAATGAGATCTGTTCATACCGAGGAAAGAGTGAGGGAGAGAAAGAGAGTTAGAGGGGGAGAAATAGAGAGAGGAGGAGAGAGAAAGATAAATAGATAGATAGAGAGAGTGAACGAGAGAGAGTGAGTGAGAGATAGAGTGTGAGAGAGAGAGAGAGAGAGAGAGAGAGAGAGAGAGAGAGAGAGTGAGTAAGTGAGATGCAATTTTATGAATATTTTTGTGTAAAATTGTTATTACAATATTTATAAGTGAATACAAATGTTCTGTAAAACAGTTTGTTTAAATAAACAAACTGTTTTACAGAACATTTGAATTAAATGTAATACAATTTAATTAAATGTAAAATATTTTAATTAAGTGATATAAGTATCTTAATTAATGCTAAAAGATGAATAATAAATATTGGTGGTCAACCATGAACAGTCTATGGCGTTACAAAGCATACATATTTGTGATAAATTTTAAGAGATATTGTTGTTTTTAAATTGGGTAGTTAAGGTCTCTATTATAATTATTAATTTTATTTTTACTTTACTACTCAGAGATTTGCGCATTATTTTTTCCCAAATCCCTACTGGGTTCTTCTGTTATAAGGGGACAAATATTCATCTACTCATTATTGTTTAATGATAAATTCAGAAACTCTTTCATTTTTATTGCAGTATTAAATATTTCTGTTGATCCTCTAAGATATTCAGGTTATTTACATCAGAAACATGTAGTCTGAAATCAGCCCGTTGATAGATTCATATGGGTGTCACTCATTTAAAATCCAACTATGCAAATATTTCAACACTATCACAAAATACAAATATTATTATATTATTTCCTTATTCTTTTGCTACATCAAGATCTATTATTTTTACCTTTTTCTTCCACTTGTACAAAATTATTACATCAGTGGGCTACGTGGGAGACTGATATGGCTGACTGAGCAGTCGATCAGTACATTTTTGTTATAAGCATCCTGATATACATAATCTCAAATATCCTCAATATCATCTGATGAATACCTAAATTGAAATGTTTTCAAGAGAATATTATTCCACTAGTGATTATTCCATATCTGCTTATTAATTTTGAAAACTTTCGTTTCCATAAATAATTTTGTTTAACAAAGGGATAAGGATAAGCAAACACATCACTGCTCTGGGGATCAAAGAAATCGAGCTTTGAAAGTAACCAAAGGGAATAATCAAAGGACCACGAAATTATTAGTGTTCTTTGTTAAACAATCCCAGACTTAATATGACAAAATGGCCACTTTTGAGTCAAAGGACGTTTGGGGTTTCGTTTTGTATTTTAACCCAACCCATTTAAACTTCACTTGTACCCTAATTTGTACTGACAAAACAAAAGTCCCATTCTACTAAAGTAGTGAGGCGAAGCTAAACGGCATGCAAATTCAACAAAATGCATCATAACCACCGCGAAATGAGCTTCCTACTATTTAACGGGAATACCAATAACTTGGGCAATCAAATAGGGGTATATGTATGGCGCAATATCAATTTTCCAAAATCCCATATAGTTTGATTAATTCCTTTAGAAAAATATGTTACAGAAAAAAATAATTAATTTTTATTTATATAATAGGACTAGCCCACGGACAAATGTAAATAAAATAAAATGACTAAAAGTAAAATATTATTATAAAAAGCATGATATGATATTTTAGCATCTTTTACACAAATGTGAAATGCTCACTTTAATTAGTGATAAAATATTCAGTTTGGGATGATAAGGATTATAAAATAAAAGTTAATCACAAAGTTCTTCTGGGTATTATTAGTGAAAGCCAATGTATCAGTTCTGTTCCAACCTTTCATTTTATTTTCATATTGTGTTGCATGCAATTTCGGGGATCTCTCGCTATTCGTCGGTGAAAAGTGAAGAGAGACTGTCTCTATCCCACCATTTCTTGATTGCTCTATATATATGCCAATTATCTAATACCCAGCTACGGATTTAACATTATTTATCGCAGGCAAAGACTAATATTCGGCTTTTCGTTAGAACTGGCAAGAACTGACTGGACTATTGCTTGTTTTTGAACATCAACAAAGAATATTATGAGAATGAATTAAGACTTATCAGTTGCCTGACTACTTATCAGTTATCGGCCCATGGTATAGGACTAACAGTGACAGTTGAGAGATTCACAAAAGTAGGTAACATTTTTAGCCAGTAGTTCTTTTAGCAAATCATGGACTCGGCCAAATTATGAGATGCACTTTTTACTCAAGAGAGTTTTTAAAATTTAAATTCTCGTCCGATTCAATATCTTTGGAGTCAAAAACAAAAACAAAACAAAAAAAAAACTGATATTAGCAGGGGCACGAGAACATGCTCTTATAACACCGAATGGTTAGTTCTCATTTAAAAAAAAAAAATGTTTATATATATATATATATTTTTAGANTATATATATATATATACGTGTAATTATTCTGCACAAGCACTAAACAACTTACTTTTGACCTATCTTAGCCGAAATTCGGCAGTTGCTTCAAAGAGTATTAACGTGACTGTTTATGTAGTTTCTACATAAACAACTCACTAGATCAATTAAAGGGCGTAATAACCATGATGTTGATCGCCCTATAACCTAATCCTAATCCTAGATCAATTAAAAATTTTCAAAGTGGCCAAATGTCATGCTCTAGCTATGTTTAAGGCAACAAATACTGAGAGAGGGAGAGAGAGACACAAACATCCCTAAAATTGTTGAGAATTCAATGGGCTTTTACCTGTGAAAGTTAGATTTTTAATTAAAAATTAGGTGCTTTGTGAAATAAAACATTTAGTGCCTATCTGTCGAGCCTCTTAGCAGTAGAAAGCAAGAATGTTAATGAAAACCTGCCCCCTTCCATTGATCAGATAATTCCTGGGTCTCTCTCAATAAAGTCAATGACTACATGTATCGAGTCTTCCAAAATATCCATTTCTTCTTTGTCTCGAAAGAAATCATAATTTCCCTGAAAGAATCATATTGCAGAAGCCTGGAAAACCGGTAAATAAGACAAAACTATATTGTCCAATAGCTCTTCTTCCTATTTTCGATGGTTTTCGAGCCTATTTAAGCTTTAAATATCCTTACTAACGTCCACTAAGGCTTTGAATCCCTCTATTCTACTAAACCCTAAATTGTTAGCAATATAGAGGTTTTTTTTCGCTTTATGGAGCGAATTTTATATTTCATGGCCTAGTTTATCCATCATCATACAAGGTCAAATACATAATAATTCATTAATCTAACCCTAAGTCTCACTTTTCCAATCGCTTCATTCAGTTATATTACTTTTATAACTTCCGTGGAAACGGGTATTCTCCCCTGACTCCATACTTACCGTCCTATCTTTTTTTATTCATATTTATATGTACAACTATGGCATCTTTCTACTCCTTCACTAATGTTACGTTCATGGTATGGTCAGCTTGTGATGAAAGGGAAACTCACCCTATCTACCCCTCACTTTATTAGTCGTCTTAATACATGTTGAAACCGCAGAAAAAATCTCGTTTATTCTCTTCGCGAAAGAACAATGCACAGTACGTTTGGAGGGCAAAAATATCAGCTATAACATTCTAAGCAGTCTTCATGATAGCCCTGAAGATGGCTCAACATGTAAGCCGAAACTTTGGCAGATAATTAAAAAAATACACATATTTCTGGGTCTACCTTGACCGAACCCCAACAAAAAAACAACTTCTAATTCTTTAATTAGCTTAAGTAGGACAGTTTACAAAGATATATACGTATTTTATTATTGATTCTTCAGTTTGTTGAATTCACTATTTTATTCTTTGCCTATTAAATTTATTGTTGGTTGTGTTCCGAGCAACCCACTTTGCTTATACCCTCACATGTATAAAATGTGTTATGCATGTGTACTATTAAACATATTAACAACATTCTGTATTTAGCAAAATTCTGTATTGTTCTTTTACTAATAAAGGAGGCAGTAGTAAAAAACTTAAAAAAAACTATTAAACTTATTGAAGATAACTAATAGAGTAACAGATGCATGCAATAACGTCTGACGAAATCCAAACCATGATGATAATACTGGTAATGTAATCATGCCACATGTCATTAATAAATTTAATCGAACAGGGAGCTAGGGAAAAAAAACTCTACCTCAGCCGGGGTGACCTGGGTTCGATTCCCGGCTGAGGTAGAGAATGTTTTTTCATAGCTCCCTTTAAGATTCAAATTAATAATGAAAGTCTGACATAATGTTTTAATGGCGCTCTCTGATTGAAGAGAGGTGATTCCTTTGTAGTATCGAACCAAGACCACTTAATCCAATATGAATCATAGTCTTGTTTTTATGTTCTGAGAGGTTAGTCAGGGATACGGTCTTGGAAGCTGAGGGATTAAAAACTGATTTGTAAATAAAAAAAAGTTTTTTTTCGCCAACGTTTCGGCTTAAATTTCAGGCCTTCATCAGGGCAAATGAAGTGATAGAGAGAATCCTACATTACGGAAAAAAAATCCTGATAAATGTTATGAATGATGACTATCAGTCATTAAGGCCGAAACTTTCTCAAAAAGCTCCATGATCAACAAGTTACCTCCAAAGAGAAAATTTTACATTTATTGAAAATCAACTTTTGCAAAAAAAAAAAAAAAAAGTTTTCTAAAAATAAAAGCTCCTGTTTCTTTGCTTCTTATAAAGCTTTTTTTGTTTTTTTTTTTTTTTTTTTATATTTTCGGAGCGCACAGTCTCCTTATCCATTATTATCTATGCCTTCCATAAATCTAAGTACACTTCTAGTTGAAAAAAAAAATAATAAAAAAGAGACGGTTTCTGGTCCAAATTTTCAACACTTAGTACATGAAATTAGAATACAATGAAAATTATTAACTAATTTATTACTAACCTAAAATTACTAAATCCAAAGAGCTCGAAGCAGCATTTGCCCTAAAAGGTTTGAAATGGCATTTGCACACGCATATGTGTTATAAATATATACATATAGTATATGGATGCCATACTACTCTTAATGCATTAAATGTCATGCGTTAAAAATACAGTTTATGATATGTTATTATACATCCTGAATAGACTTTCAACAAAACCCGCACTCTCTCTCTCTCGCGCGCATGCAAAGTGAAAAATCCTACGAATAATAAAGAGAACCAATTTGGTTAAAGACTTTAGAATGAAAAAAGAAGACAAAAGAAGAGCCACAACAAGAAACAAATCCGCCGGTAGCGCACGATATGTAGGCCAGGATAAATAAACCAGGGATCCTATTTATAACATGAAGGCAACAGTAGTTATATGGAAGCCGAGGTTGCTAAGGTCTATCGAATAACAAATTGGAAACCATCGCCCATGATTTAGCAGTTCAGTTTGGAGTTCAGACGGCAGCAGATCAGAAAGGTGCAATCCTCTGAGTGTGGGGGTGCAATCCTCCTTTGGATAACACACTGATTTATTGCTCAGGTCTATCGAATAACAAATTGGAAACCATCGCCCATGGGCCAACAAGTACCCAGTAAACAGGGGGGGGGGGGGTATAGCCCGGCCACCCCTCCCCCTGAGGAGATAAATAGTTGTCCCGAGGATGCGGGAACTCTAAGACTGGGCTGATCACCCGTCTGGGTTATAACTGATACACAATAATCATAACAATAGCCTTACCCCACGCTTAGTAGCACGAAGGAGAGAAAGAAGAAGAAATCATTCACGATTATCTCTGGACAAGAAATATGTCACAAAATGAATAAATTTCAAGAAAAAAAAATTACAAACTGCTTTACTAATAAATCATACAATATAATGTTATATTATGCACATTTATTAGTTATCTCCTAGTAAACAAAGGCTCATAATAAAAAAAAAATCAGATATTACTTTAACGACAGTTATTTGCTTTTCCAAGTAATATGCTAATTGGCAGTTCTAAAAAGAATCACGTTCTATAAATAATATTTGAATTACAAATAATATTCAAATGAATTAATTTTCATTATCAGAGATGGAACATTGCAAAAGAAAAAAGTTCATTAGTATATTTATTTTTCAGAGCAGAAAACCGATTATTTTAGAGCCAAAGTAGTTTGCTTNGGGACATAGACTGTAAATAATTTGAGAGTGGTGTCACTGGTCACCTCCTGTCCTCATGTGACTCTCATTAATGTCATTTATTTTCTATTATTCATTGTTATCAAATAACAAAATGTTTTTATTTGTTTTTAACGTAATATAATATATAAATAAAGGTTATATAAACTAACAAGCTGGAGACCTGGGTTCGAGTCCTGGCTGAGATATTAATTAGTTTAGGCTTTGATACCCAGGAGGTCGCGAGGCCATCTCCGTTAACAGGGATTGGGCTTATGGATTAGGATGAAATTGGAGTTTACAATGAAAGAGCAATATACTGTACAATATAATCATTTTCTGCGTGTATTTGTGTATGCGTTCTAGCGCCTGTAGTTAAAAAAAAAAAAAAATCAAATTCGATTTGGAGATAGTTGACTGATCGTCGAACTTTATGATGTGGTATTGGTCGTTGATTCGTTCTTGTAATTTGAAGGTATAAAAACTAATTTGTAAACCAAAAAAGTTATTATTGCCAACTTATCGTCTTAAATTTCTGGCCTAAGCAACAAAAGAAACCTACAAACAAAATATAAAAACGTTTCATATGTTTAATAATAAAGAAAGGAATGAATGAAGTAATAAAAACGCGTGTAATCAACGATACAAAAATATGAATTATTAGACCATTCTTTAGACTTATTTAAGAAAATAAATATTTAGACTAATTATTCATATACTTATATTGTTGATTAATCACACTTTCATTATTTTATTCATTCCTTTTTTCAATTATAACATATGGAATTGTTTTTATATTTTGTTTGTATGCTAGTTTAGTTACGCAGCCCTGAAGAGGGCTTTTGAAAATCCTACATCAGTTTTTGTTAATCACATAGTTTAACACATTTTAAAATACCTTAACATATTTTTTAAAATTATAATTTCATGCAAGGTGAAGACATCTTACAGCCAAAATTTAACCTTCATCACTAACACTCGCCCATTTTCGATTTTCTTGATCAGCTGATATCTGCAAATCTGATATCTGTACCCTTCTTATACAGATATACTTTACTTTCGATTAAACTATCGTCGGACAGATTTGTCAAAATCCCTCTCAAGGGATTTAAAGGATCAAATTTTTTCTGATTCTATCATCTTACAGATATAGAACTATTTCATAATGGTACTATCCTCAATCATCTTATTTAATATCATTGCTTTACTCATCTTTTTTGCTGACTCGCTTCTCTGTTTTATGTCAAGTAAGTTAGATGAGAGAAATCCATTCCTTTTTTTTTCCTTTATCCTTTTCCCTCGTATAATTTTTCTACACTCTGACCGCAAAGTAGTCGTAAGTACAATTTTCATTTATTTCATTTAAAAAAAAAAAATTGCATTCTCTAATATTTTAACGTTGTATTCCATTTTGTTTCCTATTATTTAGGGTCAAAATTATCTGCCAGAGGGGATTATTTTTTTTTTTTCTGCTGATGTAAATATTTGCAAAGATTGTTCTATTCCCTGATATTATTTGAATACAGATCCCTTCATGCACTTATTCGCAGGTTTACTGTCCTTCCAAGGTAGAAGAAGCTTTCCATTCTATCAAATTCGTATGCACCTAAGGTATATTGACACTAGGTCACCCAAGGTATATTGAACTAGTTCTTTCTTTGGGCTTAGAAAAGCGGGAGTTTTTTTATTTATAAAATTTGTCTTTTATTTACGTCTTTCCCCCCTTTATTTTATATAACAAAAACTTCCGTGCATCCGCACAGCCATAATCTGTCATACTTTGTTATATTTTTTTGAACGTAGAGAGAGTAGTTGAAATATGTGACCGATAGAGAATCCCCTTATAATAAAACAAAATTTTCATCATTTTTTCAAAAGTTGCGAAATCTTCAACCCTCCACGGGAAAAATAAAAAATAAAAATAGTTTTTCTCTATAATGTATATAATCTATATAATTTCATAGTAGTTACCCACTCTGTTTTTTAAGTTAAAAATTTGATCTTATTTGATAGATGGTAATTTCCATTTTCCTATCATACAGATGGTTTGCATTCATTGGTGGTGGAAATAACCTTTTAGATTATTAATCGGGTCTATATTTACGAGGGGTGAGTAAGCGGGGGTCCGCCAGAAGGAAGTGATAAACTCCGCTGGTGAGGGGGTCTCTCTGACCCCACCGCTCGCTGCTGCCTATTCGCATCGCTAAGATTCTTTTCGGCCAATCTCAGAAGAGCTGTTTGCAAAACACCCACGCAAAACAATAACTCTAAAAATAGCTCTCAACATGAGGGGTACACCAACAACATCTAACATTTGGTGAACAACAGATTCTTTAAGGAACTACAATTCACTTAATATATATATGTTAATAATATATGATACATATATCATTTACTATGAGTGTTTTGCACAGATTACAGTATTTTCAACACTGGCATACTGAAATGTGAAGGAAGAAAGTGACATTTTCTCGTGGTCGCTTCAGAGTGAAACAAGAGGAAGGTAACTCCATGATTCGTGTTTAAGAATTTGAGATAAGACAGAGAGCCAGGATTTTGCTAGATTATAATCTGGCTATCCAAGAATATTTGGCTGAATGCAAATGCAGCTTTTGATAAATAATCTTTTCTTTTTGGGTTTAAAAATAACTCATTTTCACAGGGTTAATGTACTTCCATACTTATGGTGGTCAAGTACTTATTTAATTTGTGTGTGTGTGCAATAAAATGTATCAGTGAATGTATTTAAAATGATTTTAAACAAATATTATTTAATTAGATCAAAAGGAGAGTTTTTGATCGTAGAGATTATTAGTAGATTTTCTTTTTGTTGGGGTTCGGTCGAGGTAGATCCAAAAAATACAATTTAAAAAAGATGAGTATTTTTTAATTATCTGTCAAAGTTTCGGCTTACATTCTAAGCCGTCTTCATGATAGCCCTGAAGATAGCTCAACATGTAAGCCGAAACTATGGCAGATAATTAAAAAAATACACATATTTTTTAAATTGTAATTTTTGGGTCTACCTTGACCGAACCCCAACAAAAAAAAACTACTAATTCTTTAATTAGCTTAAGTAGGACAGTTTACAAAGATATATACGTATTTTATTATTGATTCTTCAGTTTGTTGAATTCACCATTTTATTCATTGCCTATTAAATTTATTGTTGGTTGTGTTCCGAGCAACCCACTTTGCTTATACCCTAACATGATAATGTATAAAATGTGTCATGCATGTGTAATATTAAACTTATTAGCAACATTCTGTATTGTTCTTTTACTAATAAACGAGGCAGTAGTAAAACTTATTGAAGATAACTAATAGAAGAGTTGATGCATGTAATAAATACTTTAATTTACTAAAATTAATTTTCAGCACCAGATAGCAAGATATTTTAAATATTTTTAAAAATATTTATTTCACTTTAAACAGACTAAAATAAAGACACGGTGAGAGGAATGAGAGAGGAGGGGAAGAAATAGAAAACCAGGTAAATTGGTCAGGGAGGTCAGGAAAGGAAGATTAGCCAGCAATTTACGTTTTAATTTGCTAATTTTGATAAAAGTCAAGTAATTATTAAAATGGCATAACACAGAGAGGTATTACATTTCTTTATTGAAGATTTTGAAATTTGTTCATTGAAAGGCAATTATTTAGCTGATTTTAATTTTTTTTTTTTTAGTAAAATAATTATNATAAGTTATCTAGCTCGTCCCGGTGGTGCAATGGTTAGCATTCGTGCCTGGAAAGCAGGAGATCCAGGTTCGAGCCCTAGTTGCGACAAATAGATTTTATATTCTATTCCCTCGCATTAATTGTTTAAAATTTACGTGGGATGATACACCACAACTAAATTAATATTTATAAATGAAAATAAAAAATAAATTACGAGATTCGATAAATAGCTCGACAATGTCAGCTCCTTCGAGCATAAGACGATGTATTCGTCTTTCTCGTAGGTTAGACTCTCGACACTAGTGGTGGGAATTTAATAAGTTATCTGGCTCTCCAGGTAGCGTAATTGGATAACGCGCTTGCCCGGTTAGCAGGAGATCCAGGTTCGAGCCCTGGCTGGGACAGTTGGATTTTTATTTTTATTCCCTTGCATTAATTGACTTAAAAATATTGTGAAAGTTTGTTGTTGTTTTTTTTTTCCAATGGAAACATGTCCGATACAAAATGTATGTGTTTTCTAGGCTAAGTCACGTAATAATGTCAATTTCTACTCCTGCTTCACAAAATAAATATTTATATAAAACTAATGATAGAATGTAACTAAACTGGACCTGACCCGTAGATAGTATGCAAACCATGAATATGCCTCAGAAAGTTTAGATAAATGAATAGTTAAAATTTGAGACTAAAAGCAACATAAGCAAGCGACCGACGCCCGCACGAGCACACAAATGTAATTTTGAACGGACCATAAGTCTGACCTCTCACGAAAGTTGGGATATCAAGATTCCCCACTGGGGGGAAATTTCCAAAAAATTAATAAGGAAAAGACCAGGGAAGTTACTTACAACGGCAAACTTTCTACAGATGCCTGATTAAGGTTCTATGTGTCCTAAACTTGACATAACACAACTCAATAAATAAAGGTTTAAAACTAGCTAGGTAGTATATAATCCCAGAAAGTAATTTGCAACTAACTGTAATTACAGAACATTGCCAAATTCTTTAAATCTGATTACTACAAGCATCTAATTTTTTAAATATATTTAAGCAAAAAAAAAAAAAAAAAAAAAAAAAGAAGATATATATTATGGACTAATGGGCTCCCCATAAATTGAAGACAATAAGCAAATAATTTGATCAATAAACAATTAATGAGAGGGAATAAAATAAAAAAAATCTATCTGTCCCAGACAGGAATCGAATACGAAGGCCCTTCAAATTTATTTATTCGTCCTTAGTTACGACTGAAAATGAAGCCATGGTTGATTTTAGAGTAATTTTAAATTTTTTATCCTCCTAAAGGTTGAATGATCAAGCTCATATAATATTTTAGGAGGGGAAGGAAAGACAAAACCAAAAATCACAAATTTCATCTGTTTTAGTTACAGCCGATTAACAGAGAAACTGTTAGCTAACCAAGCAATAACTAGCAAACTGGTAAGCAAGGGATTGCCAGGTAGGTAAATAAGCGATTTTTTTCCCTTTTAATTTGATTTCGTGCTCTACACTCCGAAAAATATCGATATAACAGTTATTGTTTTTCAGTTTCATTGCAAAAAAAATTTTTTTTTTCAATTAAGAAAATAAAAATAAGAATAAAGGAGTATTCTAGCTGATTAAGAGTTTAGCTGCCCCGAAGATTCGTAATGGTGTGGTGGATGGCAAGGAAGAAATCCCAGCCCGGTGCACTACACAAAGTCCCGGTGGGAGAAGAGCATTGACTATGAATGGCGAAGAGAGAGAGGTTATGGAAGTAAACAGGAAGTGGAGAAAGGATCTTTATCGCTCTCCCGTCTACCGAGAGAACAATGGACACAGCGACACATTCCAGAGTAGACAGCTCCTATTCGTCCAGTACTTGTAACCATTCCTATACAACACACACCTTTCTAAATTACACACATTAATTATTCATTACGGTCGGAAGCTACTTAAGAGAATTGTTCATTACTTCATCAGCGTCTTACTTGGATGCAACACACTGGTACTATACTGAGACTATTCAGACTTGCTAGTGAATCGAATAATAATTCCAAAGTTAGGAGAAATTGGCCATAAGACGAAATTTTAACATTGCATTGAGTAAATACCAAATTAATATTCATGAGATGTGATGAGCATCATCCCGAACATAATAAGAAAACATAGCAAACAAAACAAATTATACAAAATATATCTTTTTTCAGTGGCGTCGGTTTGTGGGTTTAAGCCCCGCCCCGAGAAATATTTTATGAGTTCTATCAGGAGAGTTTAGTCCGGGATTCGGTCTTGGGATACCATAACCTTTATTCGCACTCTATCCAAAAAAGAAAAAAAAAATGTCAATAAATCTCTAAGCATAGGCTACCCCAACAACAATAAACCACAAAACTTATACACAAAATTAACTGACCCCAAATCCCGACACTGGCAGATGTAACGTCTTTTCCAAAATCCTCTACGCCTCACAAAACTGCAGCATATATAGGACGAACAAAGAACTCCAAGAAAAGAAGAATCAGCAACCATCAATAAGACATTAAAAATAAACATAAAACCACTTCCCAAAGCCGAATCCCAGACTAACTTCTTGAGGTGACCAGTGATACCACTCTCAAAGGGCGTAATAATCTAAGTGTTGATCGCCCCTAAACCCGATCCTACCTACCTACCACTCTCAAATTATTTACAAACAATGTCCCCAGGAGATCACGGGGGCCTTCGTTTGAGTCGACGGGGAGGGTTGTAGGGGTTGGAGTTGGAAGACAAGGTCTAGCACAGACCAGCACGGTGGATTAGGATGGAATAAGAGTTTACTGTGGAAAAGGGTGAAGAGGGTAATGCATATTAATAATGTAATTTAGAGAGTTGGTCAGAACCTGTTATTTTTAAAATATACACCTCAAATTGTATTTAATACACAACTAAAAATGTATTTAGGCATTTCATTACAAAATTAATGTAAAATTTCAATTGAAATCAGATAAGAGTAAAAGACTGTTCAGAGGAGAACCAAAATTCAAAATTGTAATATTTTCGTCGTATTTGAGAAACAAAAAGTTTATAAAACTTATAAGCTTAAAACATAATCAAACAGCGTTTAAGTTTGATAACATTTTTGCGATTATTTTGTATAACCATTTTAATTAAGCTTGGGAACAAAGATCTTATTACAGAAAATAAGTAAGAAATTATATTATAGGTTTGAGCGGCTCCTCATTCTTCGCCTCCTGATCGGCATGCTTCACCTACTGCCCAGGAAGCGCATTTCTTGACAACTTCGCAGCCAGTCTGTAATCATTTCCAGTACAATACTTTCATTCCAGTTCGATATTACATACATCAAACAACATAATTTGCAATATTATATTAAAACGTTGGCCACCATGCAAAAAATAAATAAATTAGACATAATGCTTACACCCAAAACTAATACGGCAGCAAGAAATATTTTTTATTTAGGAATTACCTGAAAATGATAAACCTATTTTAACCAACATAATTTAAAAAAAAAAAGATTAAAAGGTATATTTACCAAAATAATGCACTAGCTTCACGGTAATATAGTACTGTTTCATAGATTTTACGTTTTAATGCATCTAAAATATATAAAGCTAAATATAACTAGATAAATAAAAATACGCGAAGGACGGATTTTTCCACACAAAATTTTTTTTAAACAATTAATGAAAGGGAATAGAATAAAAAAATCTATCTGTCCCAGCCAAGACTCGAACCTGGATCT
>KZ808441.1:107658-124986 GCA_000696205.2 Oncopeltus fasciatus | reverse complement strand
CATCATTCTCACATGAGATCCACTATATAGATAAAACTTTACTCTGGTAAAATGTAATTAGTGATATTCCTTTACACCTTCAATAATTAATTAAAATTTTTCCAGTAATTTTATGATAGAATTAGTAAAAATCAATTAACCATTTGTAAATATAAAACTCAAAAACACACAAAAATTGGCTTGTAAATTTGATGATATGTCAAGAATTAATTTTGTCAAGTGAGAATAATTTAAAGGAAAAAATTTCACTGTGAGTAAACCAAGTAAACCATTATGAGTAGACCAAGACTCATAATTAAATGTGCTCTCTACTGAGCAGAACATATAATTATATCAATAATCAAAATACTAACAGATGGAAAGGAAATTTCACTAGTTCCTAATAGCAAAGTAATAATAGAAAACATTTATATGAAAATATGAGACAATTGGTAATTTTCAACAAATGAAAAAAACCCATTCCTCAACAGCAGAAGTAAGAAAGGTCCTAGGGGGAAACACATGTTAAAAATGTGTTTATGTTTACACACAAAACACAAACGAACGCATACACAACAACATTTATAGGGTTATACAAGTTCGAATAGATAGCCATTAATCGAGAAATTAAAGCAAACCCAATATGCATTACGTGGGGTTATTAAAATAGAGTAGCTGGATAGGGATAATTCTTTTGGAGGCGCCCTTGGAGAAGTGTTTATCGTGCATGTTGAAGGTCCTTGGTTCAAATCACGATTTCCCACAGAGCTTTGTATATCATTTTTGAAGTTCCTCGACAAGGTGCGGGATAGTGGCTGCGCCAGTGTGCCAGCGGGATATACTCCTGAGATTCAGCGCACCCTGGAGTATCCCTTACTATTGTAAAGAACGACGGGCCTCGTCATTGATGAGAACCATCAGCTGATGAGACACCTCAGCCAAGGCTGTAAACGCCTACATGAAATAATATGTACATCAAAGTTGGGGGCCGGGCCGACTACACAGCTTCTAGAAAAACTACCTAATCGCGTATGCGAATTAGTAGTGCGTACCTCAGATCAGTGAGGTTAGGACAAGAGCACATACTATATATGTTGACTAAAGATACCTCCGGTCTACAGAACCAACTTCAACATATATATATATATATATTAGGCGTTATACATAAATATATATCGACTGACCGTAGAGCTTTATGGGAGAGATTTTTCGCCAAGGCCTAAATTTAGGCCTTCATCCGAGCAAAAATGGGGTCATGATAAAGTTACAAAAACCTTTTTTTTTTACAGGTCAGTTTTTAATTCTTTAGCTCCAAAGACCTTATTCCTGACTAACCACTACTCATAAATAAATAATATTTGAAATATTTTTAATATAAATAAAAGGTCTAAAATTTCCTTTAAATAAAACAACGAAGCACAAAAGAGGTATAATTAAGTTATCATAACTTTATCTAGCTTTTGTCATAGCTCTACTTTAAAAAAAAATTAATTACTTCTCTCGCTAAAAATTCACCAAATATTCACCCAAAATAATAATATAGAAAAAAGAAATGAAATAACTTTTATTACTGATATCATCTTATTATCGAACACCATGTTAAGGCAAATTAATAATATATCTAAACATCTAGCACCCTTTTCGTGCGAGGGGAAATGAAAATTTACATGTACTTATTCAGTTTATATTCATAAATTATTATAGAAAGGCTGTCTTTGATCTTTAGTATCTTTAATCAAGCCCTCTTGGAAAAGTAATGAATTCCATCTATTCAGCCTCTCTACTCTTAATCTGCAGGACATCCTCGAACTACACTCATAACTTGTGATAAATTTATGCAGCACGAGATTTACATTATATTCATATTAAAACTGAAGTAGATAAATTCCATACATATAGTTAGTAAAGTAGGACATTTAATGTACTATTCTAATGTTTTTCAGTTTAACACTTGTAAAAATGAAATAAACTCGAGATGGATAATGGGATACGAAAGGGGGATGCCCTGACATGCCAGCTGTTTAACCTGGCTGGGAAAAGGGCTTTAAGAGTACCATTCTTAAATCTAGGAGGAAAGGAAATGAAGTTCGACTTCTCACTGATCTAAAAGTATGAGGGCTCGAAGGGATGGGAATGCGGAAGGGATCTTTCATAGACGTAGAATACGGTGGGAAGACGATGTGTCTTGGATGGGTTACAGTGAAATACCTAAAGAGCTTTAAAAGAGGATCTTCACCGCACAAGAAGGAAAGGAAGACCGAAAATTAGGTTAGTTAGTTGGAGCTGCTGCAGAAAACCTAGCCGACTGGCGGAGACTCTAGGAGGAGGCCCAGATTCAATGGAGGATCGTTACGCCTCACATGAATGTATGTATTAATTCTTAGGTTCCTCACCAGGGTGTGCTATAGACACGGCGCTAGTGTGCCAAAGGGAGGGACTGGTACCGCACAACGGCCCCCATTATTGATGAGATCGTCTGCCTACAGGTGAAAACTGAAGACCACAGGCCCTCAAACGAGGGTTGGAAGAAGGACAGAAAACCCTGTATCTAGAAAAAAATTACCTGATCGAGTACGCACGCGTGCATGCGTATATAAGCGTTGGCAAACATAGATTTCTGAGGTCTGTTCAAACCCGTACAAGTACCACTGAGGTGGCTGAAGATCCCTCAAGAGCTCCGGGTTAGCTTCACCATAAGGTATTCAGTTTTGCCTCTCATAACTGAGGGTTCGAGTCCCGCTCTTTTTTTTATTTTTATAGAGAAATAAATGTCTGACCATGGGTGTTTATGTATAAAGGACTGGAAAAAATGCAATTTTGATTTTCCTATAATTTTTAAATGTAAATATATTTATAATTCAGGATTTTATATTAGTAATATAGTTTTCTGAAAATCATTATTCCACCACTTTAGGGGTTCTGAAATTTCTAGACGAAACCTAGGGATTTGCGAAGCCTCATATCATAAGGAGTATGGTACAGAACAAACCAAGAGTAGTCAGACGGCGCAAGATCTGGGCTATACATACGATGGATACATAAAAACTCAGTCAAACAATCTCAATTTTGCCGAGTCGCAAATGATATGTATGGTCTAGCGTAGCCATTATGGGTCGGCGACACATTTCCGTAGTGGTAATCCAGGATATACCCCCGTTTGTGAAACTTCTCTGCACTTTGAACACAAACACTTTTACACATCATTCTCACATGAGATCCACTTTATATACCAATGGAAACTAAGTTATTTTATTTTATTTTTTTTNAAAAAATAATAAAAAAATAAAATGAAAAAAAACCTACTGCATCTAAAATAATAATTCTGAAAATCTAAAAGAGTTTAAACTATCAGATTAAACTGAAATCTGATAAGAATTTCAGGAATGAGAATTCACATATTTACATAGAATTCACACAAAATAGTAAACGCCAAAAACCATATTTTTTTTTCTTCAACTCTTATGCTTAGGCCCTAATAAGTCAGATGTTGACTTTACCCTTCATCTGCGATATCGTCTTTACTACTCTCTTCTCGGTCGGTCCCTCACAAGTATTGACATAAGGCATCAATGACTCTGACCCTGTTGGTTGAAAAACCATAGAAATTTCTTGATCTATGACTAAGAGATGTAAAATAAAGTATCAAGTCTAAGGTTTTTATGTAACAGTAGGGAGATATATAATTTCTCTGAGGGTACAAATTCAAGTAAATCTATTGCTTCAGCTTCTAAACTATTTATCGATGACCTCAGCTAGTCATAAAGTTAACTTTCCTAACACTGTAGAAATTTATTTGTATTTTGTTAATTTCGTAGGTTTAATGTAAATGTTCAAATTTATATGCCTAATTAAATATTGAAAATTATTTGTAGGTAACTAGTTAACTGTCGAGCTTTATGAAGAGAGCTTTATCAGTCTTGGGAACTGAAGACTTAAAACTGATTTCTAAAAAAACAAGTTTTTATTTTAGTTCAAATGAATGCTTTTGAGAGCTTGAGAGCTTTTGACCGTAGAGATTATTAGTAGAGATTTTTTGTTGGGGTTCGGTCATGGTTGATTAAAAAAAATACAATTTAAAAAAAAGTGAACAATGGATACAAATATCTGCCGACGTTTCGGTTGACATTGTAAGCTATTTTCAAGGCTATCGTGAAGGCAAGAGGGGACGTGTTGCCTTCATGATAGTTTTGAAGATGTCTTACATTGTAAGCCTTAATAGGACTTGATAATTTATCCTAAGAAGCTATACATTTATATTGGCTATACATTTATCATAAGTTACATTATATTGGCATATTAAAATGAAAAACACTTGACATATTTATAAAAATATTTGCTTATTTGATCCATAAATTACATTATTTATTTATTTATTTATCACTTTTATTATTCCATCAACAGTGGTTTTATTGCTTCGCTAAACATGGCGAGGAGTCAATTGGTTTCAAACTATCTTTTTACTCTTTCGGTGTTCATATGTTTGGGATATTGGGAAGAAATAGGGAAACCTATTTCTCTTGGTTGATGACGTCCACAATCTTTTTAAAAAAATATCGCATGTGTAAGTACTTAGTAGTCGTAATAATAAGTAGTAAGTACTTAGATCCCTGGGGAACGAAAAAAGCAACCTAAAGATCATATGAGAGTAACAGTTTAGGCATCGTAGTTTCACCCGTTTACAAAAAAGTTTTTTAAAAAAATTTTAGCCTTCTTATTATGTTTAAAGTTTGGAATAAAATTTCCTTCGAAGGAAAAAATATTGAAACAATAAAACTTTAAAAAAATTGCCATGAGAAATTAGAGTGAAATGATATGCAATATAGATAATTTCTTATGAGAGTTCTGATTTCTGAAAATACTTAAACATAAAAAAATTTCCTTTATTCAGTAATATATTATAACATAAAGACACACTAATTTTTAAATAATTATTAACTTTAATTTTCAGTAAAAACAGGTAAAATAATTAAAAACCTGAACGCATTAAGAATAAATTGAGGTAGCGTTGATAAATAAAATTTAAAAAAATCTCTGATAACAATACAATTCATCTGAACATTTAAATACTTTCGATTCAGATTTGTCGTAACAGCCAGGATTGCCATTGCTTTTGTTTTTGGGCAAAATTTCGTTTCTTTAACAAAACTATCTCGCTTGCCATGTAAAATCTTTATTTTATTTTTAATGATACAAATGGAAGCGTGAAATACAGTCAAGTAATTTCTTAAATTACTTTAAATTTACGGATTTGTTTTCTTCTCTTTTGTAATTTAAAATTAATTCCACTTATTAACTTAATTTAAAAAGAGATTTGACAGACCTGTTCCCTTAAAAAGCCACTGATATAAGATATATTGTATGACAATGTACAATATGGTGAAAATATGAATATTTAGACGCTTTGATAACAGGAAAAAATACGGATAAAGAGGAAAATAACGATTGTTACAGAATTTTGACGTTAATATGCTGTGGACTAGTCTTTTGACTGTTCTTTGTTTGTTTTTTTCATGCCTAATGATCTGCTTCCCGCCCACAATTTTTTTTAATGGGGGTTGTGATGTAGAATCTCCTGCATCGATCTTTAGCGAAGCAGAAATAAAAAATAAAAAAAATATTAAATGTTTTAGCCACATTAATCTTCCATGGGTAGGTCAGGTCATAGGCATGATCTATACCGCTGTATTTCAAATAATCTTCGTACAAATTCTTTGAAATTCACGTATAATACAATTTTGACTAATTTCTCCAGCTTAATACTCGATGGTCAAAAAAACTCCAACCATATAATACAAAAATTAAACATTACGATTTCATCGAAATGCATCATTTCATTGAAATATTAATAAGTTCTGGTACTTAACAGAAACCATTGCTTGAGTTAGTTAATGGTTAATGTCAGACAAACGTGGTATTTTAGGAGAATTGATTAATATATTAGTTACAATTATCATAGTAATAAAAAATGTATAGAATATTAAATTACACTAATGAATAAAATTTAATTTTCATACGGTTAATCTCACAACAGTTATACAAAAACTACATATTAAAGAAAATATATAGGAATTTAACTAGGAAATCTGCTCAATTAACGGGTTTATGCGTACCGACATGTTTTATTTTTCGGAAACAAATACATTCCTAAATTTTCTGTAAAATTTTAGAATTACTGCCGGAAGAATTGTCATTATTTGGTGGGTGGGGAGCCTCGCTGACGGAGGGGAAGGAGTTGATCCCCCAGAGACCCCCTTCCAGGTGGCCTACAGAATGGTGGGGGGGGGGAGGGGAAGGAGCCTGTGTGTGAGGGTGGGGGGAGAACATCCAAACAGGGTAAAGCTGATTCTCATCTTACTCGCAACTGGTAAAGCCTTCTTCATTTTCAGCGTTTCATTTTCCATCTATTTCAGGCACATTCCAGGAACAATCCCAATAAAAAAACCATTCGGGTTATTTGGTAATGGAGATCGCTTTCAAAATAACCTTATCAGGACTAACAGAAAAGCTTGTCAAAAAAAATCTCCGCTACTAACTTTCGCTTGCCTTAAAATATCATATTGATTTATCCATTTCTTTATTTAATAATAGAATTCATTTCTTTCTTTTTTTTAAATACAAGACCTAAGAAATATAAAATAAGAGCAATATTAGCAAAACATTCAATGAATTTTATTTAATAAAGTGTATTTATAATTCGCACAAAATACTCAGTTTCTACAAAAACAGCTTTTTTTCTGAAGGATATTCTTTGTTATTTTTAGTAGTAAATAATTGTGTTTAGTTTTATACTAGTGAAGAGGCGTCACAAAGGAAGTGAAACTAGGAGTTCGCAACAAAGGAATAAGAAAGTTTTGGCCTTCAGACTTCATATCTAGAATAAAATCGGCGAATCTCACTGGATCTTATTATTCTTATACTTAATAGCAGTCTCGCTCAGAGTAAACAATTATTATTATTTAGGATTTTTTAAAATTCAAACAGAACAAAAAGTTACAATTATTTAAAGCTTCCGTAACCCTTACTAAGTTTTCTTAGTTAACAATGTTTGAATAGCACCAGAGCGCCAGGCTAGCTCAGGGGATCCGTACGGGTCTCGCAATCCTGACGCCGCGGGTTCAAATCCCGCCCAAGTCAATCTTTTATTTATAAATTGAAGCCTGTCCTGAGCCATGGGTGTTTAAAATGGGGTGGCAACCTGTAGATAGCCCCTCCCTCCAATGACCCTAAGTGGTTGCAAGGGAGGCTAACATATTAAAAAAAAAAAAAAGCATCCAATCTTTCTACTAGACTGTTTCTTATATTAGTATATGATTTTAGGGTTCGGTCAAGGCTGATCCAAAAAATACAATGTAAAAAAAAGTATGCTTTTTAATTACACTGGGGAACAATTTGAAACTCAATTTCTATTGAGTTAGATTTTTTAGCTGTTTTCTATAAAATCAGACTAGCTGGTTTTAAAACTGTTTTTAGTTTTCTTCTATCACGTCACGTTCGGTTTCTATGTGGGTAGGGCGCATGCTGGTTTATACCTGCCTGTTTAGTTACGTTTGTTATACTGTGGTGAAACGTTGTGTGTCGGGAAGCAGTATTTAGTATTTCGTTACGGAAGTGTACAGAACTATATAGTGTGTTTAAACTGAAACGTTTCCTTATGGCTACCTCTGCTCCTACACGTCGAAAGTGCGAAAACAGCCCCGATTCGTTTTGTTATATATGTGGCAGTTTTACCATTCCCAGTCAAAGGACAAACATCAGTACATTTGTCAGACAAGAATATTTTACCTATTTTAGAGTGATACCTGGTGATCAAGATAATGCATGGGCACCTCATAAAGTGTGTAAACAGTGTGTTGAGGGTTTACGGATGTGGACCAAGAGGGAACACGTGCTAAGCTTCCATTTGGTATACCTATGATTTGGCGCGAACCCAAAGATCATTCAAGTGATTGTTACTTTTGTATAGTGAAAACATCGGGATATAACAAGAAAAAAAAAAGTAAAATAGAGTATCCTAGTTTACTGTCAGCTATACGCCCAGTAACGCATTCAGCCAAAGTATCCATGCCAGTTTTCAATGAATTTCCCTCTTTGGAAGAAGGGGAATATGGATATGGCATTCAAAAACATTGTTAAAGACTTTCTTGGAAATACACGAGCATAGAATTACTCCGGAATCGCCCAGCAACTCTTGGAAAGCTTCCAAAAGCTAGGTTGCAACATGAGCATTAAATTGCCAGCCACCTTGCTAACTTCCCGGACAATCTTGATACAGTGAGTGATGAGCAGGGTGAGCGTATCCATCAAGATTTGAGGGTCATGGAAGCAAGGTATCAAAGTAGATGGGACGTACATTTGATGGCTGACTAGGTATTGTTGGATCATCAAGCGCGAATGTACACAAACTTAACACTCCAGAAAAAGCTACAAACGCAAATTTTTATCTTAATTTTTAAGTACTGTTCATTAATTAAACAATTTTATATGTATGAACTCGATTTAACTTACATTAAATGTTTTGTAATCTGTATATTTGGTACGTTTTTACTTTATGTTCTTTTAAATGAATGATTTTTAAGATTTCTGAGGATATCCCATAGTTTAAAAAGTTGACGTGATAGACAAACTCTGAGGTTATTCTCAGATTCAGACGCCAAGAATTTGTGAAAAAACAGTGTCATATCTAACTCAACATAAAATATGTTCCCCAGTGTTATCTGCCAACGTTTCGGCTTACATTGTACGCCTTTCTCAGGGCTATCACGAAGGCAAGAGGGGACGTTAAAAAAATTAAAAATTAAGAAATTAAAACTTCCGAACAGTACCTAATTCGTATAGTTCTTGATATGAGATAGACACATTTTATATAACCACTTATAGTAATAGAGAGGGAGGAGATCTATACGTTATTCTTAAAAAAAAAAAAAAAAAAAAAAAAAAAATTCAGGGGGGGGATTTTTCTTTTTTTTTAAAAAAAAAAAAAAAAAAAAAAAAAAGCCTGCAGAAGGCCAGCGGGGATAGAACGCGGAATCAGAGTAAGATAATAGTAAGATTACTTGCATGATCCTGAAAGTTCGAGAAAGCAATGAGAATAAGAGGAAAGATCAATTGTGCTATCTTTATACTGCTCGGGAGATAAAAGTGGGGAAGGTATTCAACAATTGTAGTTACATTTTTAAATATCTTCTACAATATGCATTTTTCGTAAAAATTATATAATAAAATCACAAGAAAAATAAATTTTCTACTTTTTTGCTCTATGAATTTTTTTCATAACACTGATAATAATGAAATATTGATAATTATTTAATTTAAACATCTTCCTTAGAATTCCTTCCCCAACTCACACTCATTCAATGTTAGCCAAATAGAATTCATTTTCAACAGAAAGCCTTTGTACCGAATTAGGTTTTTATACTTAAAAAATAATGTGATCCGCACAACCTTTCCACAAAGATACATTATCAAATATTTTTTTATATATGCGTTTTTATTTTTATTTTTTGTAAACTATACCGTTTGTTTTATTCCTAAGAATAACAAAAATATTGTTCAATTCGGTCTCTCACATTAACCCCCACACCACTAATTAACGTACAACAGATTGCAAAAAATGAAACACAAACACTCAAAAATTTAAAGGCAGCATTTTTTTTAATTCCCCCTAAATCAATTGGTAAAGATAGGAAGAATTTACATTTTACGGAAAAATTTGCTAAAATTTAGTGATCACTATATTATTAGGAATTTACTGAAAGCGCCAGCCTGATTCATTACTCCGTGTCTAGAGCGCAAGTACCATTATATCCACTTTCTATAAAAGTAATCAATGTAAAAAAAAAAAAAAAAAAACCAGCGAAATCGATACAGGACATGAAATCGAAAATTTGTGTTTTCAAGCAGACCGTGTCAAGCGATAACAGATGGCATAAAAACCCATCCATACCTGTCTCCATAATTTTATATATTCATTGAGGTAAACGGAAGTAGGTCACCCTAGTTCAATTTTATATTTTCTTTCTAGGAAAATCAAGTTAAAAGTTAAATTATTTAAAATCTAGTGTATTTAAAACTAAACCATGTGTACCCATTAGTACTTTACTTACAATCTAAGCACTTATGCTTGCCATCACTTATGAGGGCCATTACAAGTGCAAATTCTCTGCTGGAAAAACAATAAACTCTCCTATATTGGTTTTAATGTAGAAAATTGATTTCTAACTCAAATATTCAGCAAGCGTAAAATAATGTATATGGGAACACAAAAATAACTCTTCTCANTATCGTCTTTACTACTCTCTTCTCGGTCGGTCCCTCACAAGTATTGACATAAGGCATCAATGACTCTGACCCTGTTGGTTGAAAAACCATAGAAATTTCTTGATCTATGACTAAGAGATGTAAAATAAAGTATCAAGTCTAAGGTTTTTATGTAACAGTAGGGAGATATATAATTTCTCTGAGGGTACAAATTCAAGTAAATCTATTGCTTCAGCTTCTAAACTATTTATCGATGACCTCAGCTAGTCATAAAGTTAACTTTCCTAACACTGTAGAAATTTATTTGTATTTTGTTAATTTCGTAGGTTTAATGTAAATGTTCAAATTTATATGCCTAATTAAATATTGAAAATTATTTGTAGGTAACTAGTTAACTGTCGAGCTTTATGAAGAGAGCTTTATCAGTCTTGGGAACTGAAGACTTAAAACTGATTTCTAAAAAAACAAGTTTTTATTTTAGTTCAAATGAATGCTTTTGAGAGCTTGAGAGCTTTTGACCGTAGAGATTATTAGTAGAGATTTTTTGTTGGGGTTCGGTCATGGTTGATTAAAAAAAATACAATTTAAAAAAAAGTGAACAATGGATACAAATATCTGCCGACGTTTCGGTTGACATTGTAAGCTATTTTCAAGGCTATCGTGAAGGCAAGAGGGGACGTGTTGCCTTCATGATAGTTTTGAAGATGTCTTACATTGTAAGCCTTAACGACGGCAGACAATAAAAATACACATTTTTTTTTAATTGTTTTTTTTTTTTTTTTTATTAACCTTGACCGAACCTTAACAAAAATTCTCTACTAAAAGACTTATTTTATTTTTTCCAATGGCTCAGCCTCAACTCCAGGCCTTCATCAGGATGAATGTGGTGATGGGAAGCAAGAGACTCAAGCCCCTCGGTAACTAAATAATGATACCAGTCAAGAAAATATAAATAACAAAAAATTCTATAAAAAAGTAAATTCTTCTTGAGCCATGGTTTTCCATGTAGTTAGTATTTTGCTGGTAAAATATTTAGTCTATAATTAGCAATATATTTTGAAAACATACATAAATTACGTTTTCTTAAAAGGCCATACAATAACCATTTCTGACTTTCCTAATGATGCCCATTTAATGAGGTAATCACTTTTTTATACATAGATGTCTGATTATGTCATAATAATCCTCTTAAATATTGAAAAAAAATCTGTATCTTTTGATTGTATAAGTAACTTTGGGACTTGTTATTTATATAGTAACTTCAATTCTTTATTTTGTAATTTTGCTAATTATAATTTTAACAATAATTTTATTAGGGAAAATAATCTTCTTTACTCATCGAAAAAATAAATCGAATCATAGTATAGAGCTTATGAGTTTTGACCTGAAGAATTTTGAACAAGTTAGCTATGGGGTTTCTGTTATTTCGATTGCAGGCAAAACTAGCTGCCAACCTATTTGGCTGGATATAGTAAGGAAAAGTGTACAATTATTTGTCAATTCTTATATTTATATCATATACATCTCTACTAACCCTAACTAAGGATGAAATTTAAATTAACTATATTTTAGCTTCTCCTAAGTAAGATGGGTGAATAGTACGAACGTGAATAGAATAATTTCGCTATCAGAGAGGTACCTCTAGTAGAACAACGGACAAAGTAGCCATTGAAAGACTATTTACGACTATAGAAATAACTTTCTTAGAGCCTCAATAAAAATGATTGTCATCAGCTTGTCCCTCATGAAGGGAACGTGCGAGTTGACACCTGGTCGCGCACACTGGCACGGCTCCTTCCAGCTGCCGACGCACGGGCTCTTGGGAAGACGCCCGTCTGTGTCCCAGGGGCCAGTAAAAATAGAATGCGCTCTTGGAAGGGGGCGAGGAACGGGGGCTCGAGCACGAGCCAACCTTCGCCCGTTTACTGTTCCCTTTCTCAGCTGGAAAGAAAATACGAACCGGCAAACTAAATCCGTAGCAAAAAAAAGAATGAAAAACATCGCAGTGGAAACATTTCTAGGCAATCTAAGGGAAAACAAATAACAATAACTGCACACCAGTACAAGATTATTGATATAAGTTTTATCTATGCAATCAGCTCTCATAGTTAAGCAATGTTAGGTTCATGTCTCCTATGCTAGGCCAGGCAAATGAAGGGTCAGAATAGTAAAAGTTATGAAGTAAGGTCCAATCCTCTGGATAGTTCTCCCTTTCGGCCAAAGAAGTCGCTACGGACTCTTATACGACTTAACATGAGTTCGCAGCATATGATAATAAACAAATTGATCATCTACAAGAGCATACGACCGATCTGGACATACGGTGCAGAACTCTGGGGTACCACTAAGCATTCTAACATCCAGCGAATACAATCCTTTCAAGCCAAAGTCTTAATTGTAATTGCGATTGCTCCTTATTATGTGTCCAACTCCATCCTCCATCACGATTTTAGTATCCTACACGCCTAAGACCTTATCTTCACCGGCCTTGCACTCTTCCATAGTAAGCTCCCATTTCACCCCAATCCATATGCCTAATCCCAGTTGTCGGCCCCTAATCCATACAATCCTCAGCAACGACTAAAACAAAGATGGCCTTAAAATGGGCTTCACAGACGGTGCTCAGATATTGACTTCAAATACAGCGAAATATGTGGATCGCTCTTCAACTCTCAAACACTCACAAATTTTATATCATTTACTCTCGATAATTCATTATTTTTTTGAGAAAATATATACGCTCCTTTAGCACATTCGAAAAAATTCAATCTTTCACTTTCATTGAAATATGAAAATTATAAATAAAAAAAAAATAAAAAAAACGGGTATATAACATATTTTTGAATAAAAAATGAACACCTAAAATATAATCAAATGGAGAGTTTTTTTGACAGTAGATTTTCTTATTAGATGTTTTGTTTTGTTGGGGTTCGGTCAAGGTAGATCCAAAAAATACAAATTTTAGACTGACGTGTCATTAAAATGTGAACCTAGGGAGAGGACTTCCCCTCTCGTCTTCATAATAGTCCTGAAGATGGCTTACAATGTAAGTCGAAACAACGTTTAGAGATAATTTAAAAAATACACATTTTTTTTAAATTTGTATTTTTTTTATCTACCTTGACCGAACCCCAACAAATAAAAAAATCTAATCCTAAAACATAATACTACTTTTGTAATGCTAGACCTATACTTCTACTTGTTATGAAATCAAACTAATTCACTCCTATAATCTCATTAAAAGTAACATTTATTTAATCAACTGTTTAACTTAACCAAAAGTATACTGAAAATTGATCGTTTCTAATGAGTTGATAATAGGCATTCACCTTGCACGCTATGAAAAATTAAAGAAACTTTATATCATTTGCTGAACTGATTATTCGTAACTATTAATATATAATTTGCTTAAAATATGTATGCCTCATTAAAAATATTTCTAGAGTGCATAAAAACGTATGTTATCAACTTTTTTTTTCCCCCATTCATTACAGTTGGGTTATTAAATTTGTAATAATAGGGAAGCGCCCACATTCCTAGGGAGTTGGGTGTTGGGGTTACAGCAACCTTTTCTACTAGGGGTTAATTTATAAGTATTTATTTATCTTTTGCAACTATCGTTTCATATTCCATTTCAATTGCTCATTGTTTGGCATTTAATGGATTTAATTTAGTAAATAATTAATATAACTATAAATTAAATTGTATATTACGGGAAGGCAAGTAAAAAAAACTTTCTAAAATGCTAAAGTTCATGATGTTTGCTACACTTATAAGACTCTACTCCTTAACAACAAATTTACGTTTATATATTTACTATACATGACTTTTTCAAGAAGAAAAAATGGGAAAAAAAAACATAATCCATTATCAACTATATTTAGCCTAATTACTCTTTTAATAAAGGTGTAGTTTTCATATTAGCAAGGAATTAGGAAATATGTGATTCGACAGTTTTAATGGAAAAAAGGTTAAAGTCCTCGACTCCTGCCTGAGCCAAAGATGAGGGATAGTTCAATGATCACGGTGCACAGTTGGTTTTCCTTTCTGTGCTTCAGTTTTTATTGACCCATAGGATTCCTGGTTTGCTTTTAAGGATGGTTGTTCACTAATTGGTACCCTTCTTCAATGTATGGGGAAAAAATTGGGAAGCCAGAATGATGTGATGATGACGATATGCATTTTTAAGTGTGCCGAGGGTCGAGAATTTATACAACCTTAACATGTATATCCCCCCTCGACCAATAAGAACTGTTTTTTTTTAATTACAGGATCACAATAAAAATTCATTACAGTTGAGTTATTAAATTTGTAATNACTAACTTTCGCTTGCCTTAAAATATCATATTGATTTATCCATTTCTTTATTTAATAATAGAATTCATTTCTTTCTTTTTTTTAAATACAAGACCTAAGAAATATAAAATAAGAGCAATATTAGCAAAACATTCAATGAATTTTATTTAATAAAGTGTATTTATAATTCGCACAAAATACTCAGTTTCTACAAAAACAGCTTTTTTTCTGAAGGATATTCTTTGTTATTTTTAGTAGTAAATAATTGTGTTTAGTTTTATACTAGTGAAGAGGCGTCACAAAGGAAGTGAAACTAGGAGTTCGCAACAAAGGAATAAAACTAAGTTATTTTATTTTATTTTTTTTTTACTGTAAGCAGCGAATGAAGGAAACGATCAACTTTTAGAGTATCGATCATCCTTCATCAATGGCTTATCTGCAATCCAAATACAGAAGGCATTCGTAATGAGTAGGAAATTGGGGGTGTATACTCTAGTTATGTGGCAAGCGGCCAGGAAGAAAAGGTCACCTCGGCTTTTCCCCCTTCTATCAGAAGGCCTTCCTGCCCCTATAGGGAGACAACGGCTATTTATACCCAGAGGGAGTTATAGTCAACAGGTTCAGGAGCTCTAGTGAGATAGCTGTAACAGCAGGAGGAGTTCCCGTCTGCTTCTTCAGTGGGGACTTGCCGAGGGAACAAGAGGCGTCCCAGGTGCGTATCGTGCCGCACTACGCTCTCTATCTCTCAGGCCCATTAATGTTGGTGTATCTGAGAGAGAGAGAGCGTCTTAACTCGCCAAGACTTTTCTCTAGAATATCCATAACCAGGATCCCCCTCACTGGGATAAATCAAAAAGAATTTTTTTTTTTTTTCAACATGCTTTAGAGCGATAAATTAAACTATCACTAGGAATTAATGAACAGAATTTACATTACTCGTTAGATCAACCCCCACTCCCCACCCCATTGAATGAGATAATTTGGCACCTTCACAGCTTTGTGGTAAATAAACATGCGGTATTATTTATGGAATGGATAATGTTCAGTATGTGTGTGTGTAACCAACCACAAAAATAGAACTCTTCTATGGGACGAATTCTGAATACCACTATTTTAAAACACAACAAAGCAATATGAAATCAAATTCAAAATTGTTAAAAAAAATAACGAGGGGGTAATAAAACTTTCCGGTAAGTTGATTGGTGTCGGTATTATATGGACGCACCTGGATAGCTCATGGGATCCATTCGGGGTTTGCAATCCAGGCGCTGTGAGTTCAAATCCTACCCTGGACAAGCTTTTATCGATAAAAAAAAAAAGCTGTCCTGAGCCATGGATGTTTCGAGAGGCTAACACTTTAACGAAAAAAAAAGTCGGTATTAGACAGGAAGTGGGGGGGGGGGGAAGAAACAATTGGAAGATCTTCGTCATTATTAGTTTTTAAAAAATCAATTGATGTAATTATAAAATATACGCAATTATTTTCTATAAAATTTATTGAAAGCAATAAATTACGAAATACTAAGTATTTAGCTTGAGTACACGAATGCATTTAGGAATGCAGCTTGGCGAGTTGATCGGCTTCCTTCTTCACGTTCCTGTCAATTTAGAGCTAGTCTTAATCTCATAAACGAGTTGCATAAATGAATATTTCTCACCTATAAGTACACCTTTTATCTAATACAATAAATTTCCTAAAGAGCAGATCAGAAGAGGATGGCCCTCGCGTCTTCAAGAGCAGATCAGCGAGACATCTGCTGGAGTACGACAAGGGATCGATATCCAGTGGCCACCGAGATCACCTGATCCAACAGTGATGGATTGCTATTTATGGGGGGCGAACCCCCTTAGGCATAACGTAACAAAGGAAACAACGCGATCAGCTCAACACCGAAAATAAGATCAGTGCGAGGCGCCCACATTCCTAGGGAGTTGGGTGGTGGGGTTACAGCAACCTTTTCTACTAGGGGTTAATTTATAAGTATTTATTTATCTTTTGCAACTATCGTTTCATATTCCATTTTCTCTTATCACCTTTTAGATTGGGAAAAAAATATATTGTATGATCTTTATTTCAATTGCTCATTATTTGGCATAAATGGATTTAATTTAGTAAATAATTAGGATAACCATCAATTAAATTGTGCATTACGGGAAGGCAAGTAAAAAAAACTTTCTAAAATGCTAAAGTTCATGATGTTTGCTACACTTATAACAAATTTAAGTTTATATATTTACTAAATATGACTTTTTCAAGAAGAAAAAAGTCATATCACGTCACGTTCGGTTTCTATGTGGGTAGGGCGCATGCTGGTTTATACCTGCCTGTTTAGTTACGTTTGTTATACTGTGGTGAAACGTTGTGTGTCGGGAAGCAGTATTTAGTATTTCGTTACGGAAGTGTACAGAACTATATAGTGTGTTTAAACTGAAACGTTTCCTTATGGCTACCTCTGCTCCTACACGTCGAAAGTGCGAAAACAGCCCCGATTCGTTTTGTTATATATGTGGCAGTTTTACCATTCCCAGTCAAAGGACAAACATCAGTACATTTGTCAGACAAGAATATTTTACCTATTTTAGAGTGATACCTGGTGATCAAGATAATGCATGGGCACCTCATAAAGTGTGTAAACAGTGTGTTGAGGGTTTACGGATGTGGACCAAGAGGGAACACGTGCTAAGCTTCCATTTGGTATACCTATGATTTGGCGCGAACCCAAAGATCATTCAAGTGATTGTTACTTTTGTATAGTGAAAACATCGGGATATAACAAGAAAAACAAATGTAAAATA
>KZ808441.1:85343-97681 GCA_000696205.2 Oncopeltus fasciatus | reverse complement strand
ATATAGAAAACAATATAGATAAGAACAGTAGTTTTGATTGTTATCTGTAATTATTAAGATTTATTATTATTTTTTTAATTTATCTTTAGTTTTAATTATAAATGACCCGTAGCCCATAACAAGGACAAAACATAATTTGATTGATTGGGATCTGTTTCGATGCTCCACAATTTTAGCTTTTAGGCCATAGAGGACGCAGCCTACATATTTGACAGAATATTTCACTATAAGTCGCAAGCAAAGGAGATTGAGGCAAATCAATATATAGCTTCCCGCTAAGTACTGAGTTAGAAAATATTCATACTTTAAGCCTCATGACATTCAACGTCAAAAGTTCGAAATAAGAAATAAATATTTTAGATACCCCGGCTTAGAAATTATTTAAATAAACCATGAGATATATAAAAAAATTGTTTCCACAATATGCATTTTCCTGAAAGTATTTAACTTGACGAGGTATTTAAATATAAATCTAGGGGGGGGGGGATACTTTTATTTCTTGGCTTAATACCACCAAATCCCGGGGATTTGAAGAGTCTGAAGGAATGTAGGAGGGAAAAGAGAAGAAGTAAATTCTGAAGCGTCACTCCCACGGCGAGCTGAGAGAGATTAGACAGCGCGTGGGGATTAATTTTCCCACGAGATAATCTCTTCATGGGGAAAGGGGAAAAGTCAGCAGGATTAAATTCCCTCTACCGAAAGCCAACCAATACTGAAATTGTTCCCTCACTTATTTGTTCTCTTCAATGAGCCATGTGGCGTTTTGACGAGAGACACAACAAGCCCTGGAGAGGGCGTAAGATCCACAAATCACCGGCCCACATGAAACATAATTTTAAGATCAATTTGGAAGTAAATTTGTTACCGTCAAGTTTGACGAGGAGAGGACAGTCAGGAATTAGGTCTTGGGAGCTAAAGAATTAAATAACAATTTGTAACCAAAAAAAGCTCTAATTTCAGCCAACGTTTGGGGCTGAATTTCAGGCTTTCATCAGGGCAAAGACGGAGCCTTCATCATGAGGGACTGTCAGCCACTGTTGAGCAGTAGCCTCTCTCTCTCTCTCTCTCTCTCTCTCAATCACTCTATTTGCCCTGATGACGACCTGAAATTTAGGACGAAACATTGGCTAAAATAAATACTTTTCTAGTCAAATTAGTTCTTAATTCTTCAGCTACCAAGACCGAATTCCTAACAATCCTCTGTTCATAACTTAGGATCAATTATGGTTAGTAGTAGTTTCAGGAAAAAAAAAAAAAAAAAAAAAAAAACTTGTTAAACTGCCATCATGGTCAATGTGGCTTTTGTAAAGGCAAATAAATTGATGATGCAATTTTTTAAAATTTTATTACCAAAATAAAAATTGTCAATAAGGATTCAAAGGGGTGAATTTTATGAATTAGAAGTTTACATTTAATTTTTATTAACTCCTACAGTTCATGAAAAAGATCCAAGAGATTTTCCACATCGGAAGTTCAAAGGATACCTAAATACTTTGCCTCGTAACAATTTGTTTAGAAACAGTTTGTAGCATAAAAAGTAATCAATTGAGTAATAGTTTATATCTATTATCTACCCTATATCAGCATGAAACATTGATCAAAACTTGGCAAACATAGGGTCAAATGGAGAGTTTTTGTCCTTGGAGAAATTAGTAGAGAATGGGTTGGGTTTCGGTCAAGGTTGATAAAAAAAAAATGTATTAATTGTTCAAATGGAGAGTTTTTTTTTTCCACCGTAGATATTATTATTAGATGTATTTATTGGGGTTCGGTCAAGGTAGATCCAAAAAAATACAATCACTAAGATCCCATTTTCATGACTGGACAGTCATGAAAATGGGATTTTAAGTGACACGACGTCCCCTCTCGCCTTCATGATAGCCCTGAACATGGCTTACAATGTAAGCCGAAACCTTGACAGATAATATAAAATATACGCATTTTTAAAAATTTGGACTTTGAACGAACCCCAAGAAAAAACATTTATTATTTATTATCTGCCGAAGTTTAGGCTTACATTTAAGGCATCTTCAGGGCTAACATGAAGGCTAGAGAGAACATTTTGTCACCTCCTTGACAACATGCATATTTGTTGAAGGTGACAACATGTTCTCTCCAGCCTTCATGAGAGCCCTATAAATAGCTTACAATGTAAGCCGAAACGTCCGCAGATAATAAAAAAATTATTTTTTGAAAGTGTAATTAATAACCTTTTAATAACCATGGAACACATTTGTTCGAGGATAAAACTTCTTTGATTCCTTGATAAGAAAAAAAAACACGTGTAAGTTCAGAGCCTCTAAGTCCCTCGCAATCCACTTCGAGATTTCTAAAAATGTTACTCAAATAGAAGCTTCGCCTGCACTTAGCGTGTAGAGCCAAAGGAACGTGACTCCTCCAAATCAGGATATCAAATAAGCCCCCATTCAGACCACTCAGGAAATATTATTGACCTGATGAATAATACAAGTGGAGAGGATGGATATGTTATATTATTTGTGGCGTACATATGCATAAATGAATACCCCCTACTCATGTTAACGTCAAACAAGCTTGAAACTACATGTAAATCAGCAATACTTAAAATTTAAATTTTAGAGAAAATGAGGGAAAATTAAACTAAATCTGTCACAGCTTGAGCGTTTACGGTTAGAAAGACAGTACGACGCACCAACACGCAATCAAGCAAGGGCGCAGACAAGCACGTGCACACACACCATCAATTTTAATGACTGTTGGTGTCAAGGTAGGACGGTGAGGTAGAGGTGGTGAAAATATAGAAAACAATTGTTCATAAAAACTTCGACTCATAAATCGGAGTCTTTTGATGTTCGACTACATATTTCAATATTCAAATTTATTAAAAAGGTACAAAATATCTATTTCAGTTAATAAAAACTCTTCTTCTACGACGGGGAGTAAAAAAACTTTGACCCGAATGATTTTTGCAAACTATGGTAAAAAAAAAAAAAAAAAAAAAAAAAAAAAAGTTTTTTTTTAAAAATAAATTCAATTCCTCGATACTTTCCTTAATTGAGGAATTCGGGCGCAGACAAGTGTTGAGTTTGAGGTTTCGAACTTAAAACTTCTCCGGAAGAAAGCAGGACCTTCTCTTCGTTAGGGGTTTTCTTATTAAAATTGAGCTTCTTATTCTATGAGTATAAAATAAATAACCCTATTGCAAGAAAAATACATTTAAAACTCAAAATAAAGATTTTCCAATGAAGTTATCTTCGTTTGGACTAATAGATACACAACGCGCTACGAGACTGCGCTAGTAGTATTCAGTTAGCCAATAGAAACTTAACAAGGCTAGGAATAAAGGAAAACTACTAAGTAAGAAGGCTATTTAATGTAAAATTACTTTTCTTTAATTGGCTGAGAAAATCCTGACGACGATAATGACACTAAGTTTTTTTGTTTTTTTTTTAAAGGATTTCTCCGCCCTAATAATACAACTAACTTATTTATAGTCCTAAGGATTATGGCTAATCAAAAACTAATAAATTAAAAAAAAACTATANGCAAGCATTATCTATATAGAAAAGCTTGACCTGAGCCTAGAGTGTTTAGAATGGGATGGCAACCTGTAGATAGCTTCTCCCTTCCTGGCCCAAAGTGGTTGTAAGGGAAGCTAACACTAAAATAAAACAAACAAAAAATCAAACATTTTTTAAAATAAATCCACTTTTTTTTTTTTTTTTTTTTTTTTTTAATACACATTTCATGCTTGCGATTTTTTAAGTTGTATTATTGCAATTTTTAAATTCTTATATATTGTGGATAGAATTATTTGTCACTAGTAATAAATATTTGAAATTATTAGTTGTATTATTACGAATGTTTTGTTGGGGTTCACTCCAAAAAATACAATTTAAAAAAATTATTGTGTCATGAATATGACATCCTGGTGACAAGACGTCCTCTCTCGTCCTTAGTTGGTCTGAAGATGGTTTACAATGTAAGCCAAAACTTTAGCAGATAATTTAAAAAATACACTTTTTTTTTAAATTGTATTTTTTGGATCAACCTTGACTGAGCCCTAACCAAAAAATCTGATAATATCTGCGGTCAAAAAACTCTCCATTTCATAGCCTTTGAGAGTGGTGTCATTGGTAACCTTCTATCCTCATGTGATTGACATTGAATGTCTTCTTTTTTTAATTCATTGTGGTGATCAAATTACAAAATGTTTTAATTTAAAAGAATGTAATAAATAAATAAATAAAATCTTTATTTGTAGCCAATATTTATTCCTAGAGATTTATTCTTTATTCTCTTTTATTCTATCGTGTTTGGGCAATGTCTCCGTGCAGGCCAGTGGGACTCTTGGTGGTGTGTCTCCCTGTCACTTATCACCTTATGTCGAGTACCATCAGGGGGATGGTTGTAAATAAAGGCTCTCCACATTTATTATATTTGCATTCCACTTACCTCAGGAAAAATAAATGCCTCTGATGAGTAAAGACAACATCAATGGCTGTCATCAGATATTAATAATGTACTTAATTTAACTTACATCAAACAGCACATGCCAGTACTCAATAGTAAATAAAACCATTGGAAATGTACTTTATCAACAAATAACTTTTGGATAGTGAACCAATAAAATTCAGAAGCATTTCATACTAACTCTGTAGCAATTAAGGACATTGTTTTCTCTCTAGCAGCCTTATCTGCAATCCAGTTGGGGATGGTTGTTCAGGAACTTTGTAGATATCAAGCTAGACAACACTCGAGATACAAAACTCGATATAAAACTATCTATTCGAGGCAGCAGGTACCTTACAGCCTGATACAGTGAAAGTCTCAGAACGGGAGGTTATATTATAATACTAGAAGGATTAGCCTGTATCGGTAGGAGTAGAAGTGTTTAAGGTAAATGTTGGCTAACTTATCTTTACCTAACCTTAAAATGTATGTGTATGCGTATATATACTTACTTAATAGAATGTGTAAATATATAAATACACATATAAAGTGAAACCCTCGCGGCTGCGAAATATGTAATGAATAAGAACAGGAGGAATAAAGAGTGTAGTGGACACACAAAAAGAAAAATTACAATTTTCGGAGAGACATCTCGCACTTCACCAGATAGGAGTGAAGAGAGTCTCTCTTCGATTGCCCACCCAAATCCCTGTGCCATCTTTATTTCAGCCAAATAAGGAGTCCAGATTTGGTCTCAAACACACTTTTTTCTTTTTCTAAACAGGTCGATTCAATAAAATAATGCTATGAGACAGATTAAAGTTGGGTAGGCAAATTTTCCAAAGAAGTAAATGTTTAGAAGTGTCTCAAAGATTTAGAAGTTAGCAAAAATTGTTTGATCTTGTATAAATACCTCTGATATACAATTACCTACAAGAAACATTACTGCTATTTTCCAGGAAATATGAATCAATGTAGGAGAAGCGAATAGTCGGAATGAAGGAATAGAAAGTTGACAGGAACCTGAATCAAGAGAAAACAAATAACGGTAAAACCGTTCCAAAAGGGATGGGGAAGATGCCTAAGGAGAATAACTGGGCATAACATAGGAGAAATCTGTGATTTGAGCATTCCATCCATGAGAGTGGATGAGAGACAATGACACTCCTTGTTCATTAAATACTCAAGAGGGAATGATTCGAAGACTACCCTAGGGGTATTTGCCGAATCACTGCTAAGTTTGGGAGGTAGAGGACACTCGAAATAAACTCCAGGCAATATAATGAGTTTATGTTCCTCTCTCACTCAAACACCCCCGAAAGAAGGGGATGAGGGGCGAGTAAAGGGGGGATGGGACGTGAGAAATGTATGTATTGCGCAATGAGAGGCCGAGTGTTAGTGAGGGGGAGGGGTTGGCAGGGCGTTTGGAAAGTGATTAGTTTGAACACGTGGCAGCTATCGAGCGGGAATGAGAGCACGTGCCTACCACAACCCAGAGTTTTGCCCTCACCTGTCTATTGAGACAGCAGCTGCATCCAAGACTCCAGAGACTGCACAGCGAGTGGAGTCAACACAACAGCCTCTTTAGTTCACCACTAATGCAACTCAGAAAATAAAATTAATCACGGCAAAAGTTTCCTCAGAGGAACGAAACTTAACGATGGAGCTTTTAGAAGGGCAGGACTAAGATAGAAGGGGATGAGGCGCTGATATCGAGATTTCTTTTCTAAAATCCTATCGATATGACTTCCATACTCAGCTGGCATTTCTTAAAAATAAAAGTTATAAAAGTGAGCTTAAAGAATGAAAAATCAATCAAATATAACTCTAACTTAAATATTTTTTATTTAAACATAAGATAATAGATAACATTTCTGTTAGAATACTACTTTAGAGAGCATTCGAGTAGAGATTGCATTATTACCCATTTATTAGGAGGGCATTGATCTCATGGTTAGGATAGGGTCGGGTATGATAGACACTAGGTTATTACGCCCTTGCATACCTAATGGAGTCTATTCTTAAACATATTGCAGTTGATAAGCCATTATATTTTACTACCTCTCACAGATGAAGCTATCTACTCAATAGGTACCCAGACCAATTTCTTTTGAGCCTTCTTGTAGAGTTTCGAGGTATAAGGAGTGTATACATACTCAGTTTAAATTTACCCTTACAGCTACCAACTGCAACTTCGAAAGCAGGTGTAGAAGATGTATGTATTTGTTGTTGTATTGTGAGGATGAGATCTGAATGAGGGGTATGGTTTGAAACAAATTCAGTTATTGTCACAATTAAAGGATGAATTATGGATTGTTAACCTTGAAGTGATTTATGTTTGATTTTTTTAGCAATAAATAAAACTGGTTTAATAAAATATGAATATATGTTGTGTTGCTGTTTCACTGTAGTTTCATTTAGAATGTAGCACTGAATATAGTGCCTTGCTTTTTTGTAAAATGGTTAAGTAATGTTCCGGGTAAGTTGGCACCATGAAAGTCGTATGTCAAATGTCATAGCAGAAATATATTCGTTGTTAATAAGAATTTATGGGCATGTTTGTTTTATAAGTGTATAAGTTGGATTAGTGGAATGCTAATATAGCTGTGTCATCTACAGTTAGAATTGACAAACTAATCAGAATTTGTTTGGTAATTAATTTATATCTCCCTCAGGATCATTTGTCAAATAACTCATTCATGTCATTTGTGTGTGTGTGTGTGCGTGTGTGTTAGCCTCCCTTTCAACCACTTTGGGTCTACAGGTTGCTACCCTATTCTAAACATCCATGGCTCAGGACAGGCTTTTATTTATAGACAAAGGGCTCGCCCTGGTTTGAACCCGAAACGTCAAGATCACGAGAACCGAACGGATCCTCTGAGCTACCCTGGCGCTCCAGATCCCAATTTCGCGCAAACGCACTTATTTTTGGCACGTATGATGGGCAATATAACAGGATAATTTGGGTATAAAGCACTTAATAATATATATATTTTATCATCGTTGAAAATTGGGGGAAAAAAAAGAAAAGAAAAAAGAAAAAAAAAAAAGGAAACTAAACCACATGAAAAGCAACAAACAGGTGTCAGTAAATGGAAATTTCAGCTTCTTCAAAAGGCGAACATCTAAAACTAGAAGTCTACAATGAAAAATAAAATTGATTTAAATGGGAAAAATTTAAAACCAGATGCAAGTTACAGCTGTTTCAAAAGGCGACGGTCTTTCCAGACCCTATGAATGCTATGAAGTTAGAACAAATTTTGTGCATTTCTGAATAACTTCAAGTAATTTTCTAATAATAATAATAATTTTCTATTAAGCCAATCTGAAAACCCAATAAATAAATAATAATGAAAAAATACCTGCAGCTGCTTCAAAAGGCTAAGATTCAAAATCAGATGGATGTTACAGCTGTTATAAAAGACAAAGGTCTACGAAGCGGCATCAAGCTATATCTGTCTAAAAATAAATTGAATACATTTTTCTTTTTAATTGGGGCGTCAGGGTAGGTCAGGGATCGGTTCGGGTCTCGCAATCCTGACGCTGCTGGTTCAAACCCTCCCAGGGCAAGCATTATCTATATAGAAAAGCTTGACCTGAGCCTAGAGTGTTTAGAATGGGATGGCAACCTGTAGATAGCTTCTCCCTTCCTGGCCCAAAGTGGTTGTAAGGGAAGCTAACACTAAAATAAAACAAACAAAAAATCAAACATTTTTTAAAATAAATTCTAGTCCAGCGCTAATGAACTCAGCAGTCGATGCACGGGAAAAAAAAAGTCTAGTAGTTTTCTAATAAGCTTTTCATAAGCAATAAGGAACTTTTGGGTGAGAATAATTTTATAAAAAATAAAAGAAATTAATTTAAAATTCACGCATTATTTTTCCAAAGTATTTTTATCTATAATAAAATACTTAAGTGGTCTGATTTTTATATATTACAACAGTTAAGAGATTTTAAAGTTGTCATGGTTTGTCTTAATATTTTTGAAAAGTATGTATTTTCGAGCTAAGCAGAGACTTATTTCTCGTCTTTGAAGTGAAGTTGGCTTGATCAAGAATAACGACTCAGGGGAATTAATTCTCTAAGCAGGAGCACATTTTCTGTTATTAGTGGTTATTGATTAACCCTTTAAGCCAATAATCTGTCGCCCGAGGAGATATTAACCCGAAATTGGCTTTCAACTGAGCCCTCGCTCATCGCCAAACCATTCCTTGCTTAGACTCCATGCCCTCGAGGCTAAATCATCATGAGTTGCCAGTTTGTTGTGATGCATGGCCATATGAAAAATCCTGAATTTTATAAAATAGATGGACCCTTTTTTTTTTCAGCAAAAAGAAGAGGATAAATTTATTTTACTATAAGCTTTTGGTTGACCGTTGATAATCCGGAGGAGGAGGTAGTAGGGGTTCGGTCAAAGGAAAACAAATTGATGAACCAATAAAGTTTTAAGTTCAAATGGAGAGTTTTTTGACCGTAGCTATTTTTGTTGGGGTTGGTCACTTGACCGAACCCCAACAAAAATCATCTAATAATATGGTTTTATGTTCACGTAGGCTTCCACAGTCATCAGAAGTATGTAAAGTTTTTTCCGGGATGGGCAACCATCAAAAACTTTACACGGTCCAACCCGGAAAAACTTTACATAAATATGGTTTTACTTTTGCCAATATTTCGGCCGGAATTTCAGGCCTTCTTCAGGGCTATAGGGATAACAAAAGGAAACGTTGGCAAAAAGGAAAACTAATTGGAGAAACCAATATAATTTTCATTTTTCCCAACGTTTCCCTTTGTTATCCACATAGCCCTGAAGAAAACCATATTGGTTCACCAATTACTTTTTCTTTGACCAAAACTCGACTATCTCCTCCTCCAGAATAAATGTATATGTAGTGGCAATCGGAAAACGAGGAAATTCGCCACTAAAAACTAATATAAATTAGTGAATTGACGAAATTTAATTCAATTGCTGCAATGAGTTTCAATTAAGACGGGTTGGGAAAGAAGAATGGGGGAAGCGCTCAACCATGGTAGTTATATTCTTGAATTTCTTTCAATGGGTCCCATGAGCTAACCTTGCACTACAAGAAAAAAATTATAAAGGTAAATAATTTATTTGGTTGTGGTATTTTATCCCACGTACAATTTAAACAATTAATGAGAGGGAATAGAATAAAAAATCTATCTGTCCCAGCCAGGAATCGAACCTGGATCTCCCTACATTCTCGTAGGTTAGGCTTTCGCTAGTGTAGAGGGAATTGAATGAGATAACTAGCGCGTCCTGGTAGCATAACTGGTAAATGCACCGGCCCGGATAGCAGGAGGTCCAGGTTCGATTCCTGGCTTTTTATTCTATTCCCTCTCATTAATTGTTTAAAATTATAAAAGGTTTTATCAAATTTAAAAGTCCATTCTTGGCAGAAGATTCTTTTATTATGCAGCTGAGAGCTTTTGGGATCTACGACTCCATCATCGGAGCTCAGGAATCTCCCAGTTTGGATGCAAGAGAGAAAAACATTTACTTTTTAACACAACAGGCAAGGAATTATTTTAAAAGAGTAAATTTATTAAGAATGAACTTCACAATGAACTATTTTAAAACCTGATTCAACATCTTTCTATGTATCTGTAAAAAGAAACCAAAAGTTCTTTAGAATTATCCATAAAAAAAAACTATATAATTTTTTATTATCACTTTACGGCAGGTATATATTTATTAGTCGGTAACTGTTCTCAAAATATACCCAATGGAGATTGTTACAAAAAGAAACAATACGACAGAATTTCTGTTGTTTGAGTACGCACGTATCCGGAATAAATAGTTAAACGTAAAACATTTAAGATATATAAAAATATCGTAAAAATGTATTTTTATTCTTTGTGATCCTCCACGTTCATGTAGTTTTCATACACCCTTGTTGCTCGTTATTTGTTAAGGGCCGAATTTCTATTAACCATTTCGAAATTAAATATTTCAGTGAGGGTGGGATCTATTTTCCCTTCACCCTTCAAATCGTGACAGCAGCATTATCATTCCGATAAGCTAGCTCGACGTTGGACATTAAAAAATCATTATCACAAACTATCAGGAATGACAGAGACAGTCAGCACGGATTAACGATTGTTTACGGCACTGATTTCTTGACTGTCAAAAGTGCAATAGTTTTAAGCAGATTTCCCGTAAAAATAATAACAAAATTAAAATCAGCATTTAAGCTTTTTTTATCTCCCTCTTAAATAAGATCGTTGATGGATGAAATTGGTCTATGGGGAAAGGGATTAAAAGGAAGACCATAATTAAAAAACTAAATATCTTCGTCGTTATAAGCGTAACGAAAAATATATAGAACAAAATAGGAGTGACATGATAATTCATAATCTTTATATATTAAAACAAAAAAAAATATTAAGGAAGGCATTTAAAAATGTAATTTCAACGATTGAGTGGCTCATATTCGAAAATGTAAAAACCTAATTCGCTATTTAGGTTTTATATCATACACTTGAATGAATTATTCTTCGATGTAATCAGATTAAGTGGAGAGCGACATTAAAGGAAGTCCGAAATTTATAGTATTGATATCTTGGTCTTTATTTGTGTTGAGCAAAGGTTTGTGGGGCACAGTAAATATAAATCTAAATTTATGTTGTATAACTTTTTTTTTATTAGGTAATTGGTTGGTTATCGCTGTGTTATAGGCTAAAATTATGATTCAAAGTAAATTGTTTCATTTCTTAAACTGGCAACACATCTCATTTTTGTGCCATTTTCTTTAAAAATTAAGTCAGCTTCTCTTTAAACACATATGGTCTTTGATTGAGGGCTATCTGTTGGTTTCGAGACCATTTAAAATAACCATGGCTTTTATTTGTCGAAAAAACTAGCCCATGGCGGGATTAGAACCCGCAATGCCACGACTGCTTAACCCTACGAACGGACCACATGAGCTTCCTTAGCGCCCCACAAAAAATGCTTAGTAGGGAAGATTTTCAAAAACGTAACTTTGTATGCCCTTTACGGCTTGTAAAATGAAATTAGTCGTTAAATCATATTCATGTTCATCTTGAATGAAACAAGGGAAGTCTACTTGGTTTACGCAGTTCCTTAGCAACGGATTTTTCGTTTCTATGCTTCTGTTATAACAGAATTCCAACTAACCCTTGTTGGATACCAGTTATTTGTTGAATAGGAAAAAGTTTAGTACAGCGTTCTGAGCACATAGACTCTACGCTATCAGTGTGACGAAGGTTGAGAATAAGTATATAAAAAACACGTGTTTCTCCCACTTTTTTTATTTAATCAGACTGAGAATACATACAAATATAAAAGACCTATATAAAAGTTTTTCATAAACATTATACTGTTTAGAATAAAATATTAGCAGAGAGTAATATTTAATTCAGTGCGTGGAAGAGACCTTGATCCGAGCACCCCAAATCAATGACATAACAATCAAAACTTTTTACTGAACCATTTGCAGTATTAAACTAATCCTTGCATTTAAGTGCTCCCCGAATCGAGTTTTGGCATAAAAAAAAAAACATTTCTCTTCGAATGGGGTGGTGAACAAGCTAATGTATCACAATTTTCTAAACCCTCTACCGGCAGTTCGATGACAAATGAAAAATAAAAATATAATTTAAAATGTATACAATCCATTGTACGGCATTTTCTATCCGAATCAGAAAAAAAGGGAAGGATAACATAGCGTGGAACAGTAATTTTCTCAGCAATAGATGGATATGTGAACATTACATGTCTTATATAATCACAATAATAGTATGTTAAGATGCTTTAGATAGAATTAAATGAGACATCAGAGTAGTGCACTACGGAAGCCGTATTTTTTTTTTTTTCACAGCTAAAGATTAATTAGTAAAGGTTTATAATTATAATATTATTTATTATA
>KZ808440.1:158161-174261 GCA_000696205.2 Oncopeltus fasciatus | reverse complement strand
TCTGTCGCCAATCCTCGCTAGACCACCTAGCCCACTGCATTACGCTGGCAGCCTTCACCTTATGGGACACTCCAACTAGCAGTATCTAAAAATAATGAAGCCAAAATATTTGTTATTTAACATTATTCTTTGTATGTTATGAATATTTTAATATAATAGTATTTTAATAAAATAAAAAAAAAACACAGTCCTGCGACCGGCCATAGGCCCAGTGGAGAAATAGATGTTAAGGATGTATTTATTTTCGACCCATGGTTCACTAAAGAAGGCATGTGGTTCCATTCTGTCCGCCTGAATTTTTTCCATTCAATGATGAACAGTTCCAAATTAAGGCTGGGTGTTCCCTAGGAGTACACCAGGAACCCTCTGGGCCATTATAAACAGAAGCATAGAAAGAAAGATTACTTACTGTGCACTGTGAGTATTGAACCTGGGATCTCTGGTTCAGAAGTCCACCTCAACCACTATACCACTCTGCCCCAGTTTAATAAAAAAATTTTATAAAACTGACCACTAAATTTCTTATAAAATTTTTTTTCTATAGCTTTAAGGTTTAGCAATTTATTATTTGCATTTATTTTTTAGCTTTAGAGCAAACTAAGCTATTCAATTAAACCCAAATTAATAAGTTTTGGGTAAAGCTGTAATTTTTTTTATTTTTTTTTTAAGCTGTAGTTTCAGTTGTAGAAGGCATCCTCATCCTCTTGTTCTGATTCTCAGTAGCAGCATTGTATTCTAGTAGAGATCGATTGGACTAATTTTTGCTAAAATTTCTTAAATCGGGAATTTATGAAAGAAAATTTGGGTATCCTCTATTACTTAGGCTGCATTTTCGTCTTTTGGTTAATACAGAAATCCACATAACCATTACCATGGTTATTTAGGACAGGGTGACTTATATATCTATATCAATTAATGCAAGGGAATAGAATAAAAAATCTAACTGTCCCATCCCGGTTAGCAGGAGATCCAGGTTCGAGCCCTGGCTGGGACAGTTAGATTTGTTATTCTATTCCCTTGCATTAATTGATTTAAATTTATGTGGGATTAAAAACCACAAATAACATTAATATTTATAAATGAAAATAAAAAGTAAATAATGAGAGTCGATAAATAGCTCGACAATGTCAGCTCCTTCGAGCATAAGACGATGTATTCGTCTTTCTCGTGGGTCAGACTAGTAGGTTAGAAGAATATGTGTGCAATTGATAAAATTATTATTTTCACAATTTAAAACATATGTTCAAAATTATTTTATTGTATTGTATTTATAAAAGCCTGATGGTTTATTTTTATTTCTCTGAAAATCAGGCTATTTATTTTATAAAAAGAATTATTAATTGTGTCCTCGAGTAGTTCCTAATTAGCTGCTTTTTTAAAAACCCTTATCTCTAGCTGCAGTGTGTGTGTGTGTGTTTAATTCTTCAACGATAATAATTACAAATTTAATTTTTTAAGGTTCTCTTTTACATTTATTTTAACAAATACAGAATCTAGTTTTTTATTTAGGAGCATAAAAAATTCATTTTAAGACATGTCTCTAATAGTTTTAATCATTTTAGGTTCAATCTTCAAAATTTTTAATGTTCTTTACTCGTTTAATGATAAACAATAAAGTTAATAAATTGTAATATTTAAATTTAAAAAATTCTTTGTTACATTTATTATTTCTCTGCTTTCTCATTGACTTTCATTACAAAATATTTTATTCTCTAACAAAAGCTCTTTTACTTTCTCATTTATATAAATTTTACTTTCAGGGGGGGGGGTTAGCCAAAACGAGAGGCATTATTTGGTTCTCCGAAATAAATAGGTTGATTATCTCTTAATAGAAAGGACTTCCCTCCATGATTTAAGTAAAGTTAAAATAAAATTAAAGAAGAGTACAGATACCTAAAATGACTACAACTATTAAAGGCATGTCTTAAAATGAATTTTTTATTCTCCTAAATGAAAAACTAGATTCTATATTCGCCAAAATAACTGCAAAAGAGAACCTTAAACAATTACATGTGTAATTATAATTGTTAAGAGAGATAAAAAAAAAAAAATGCATCCCCTGGCAAGCAGTTAGAAGTCTTAGGCACATTTTTGTCCCAGCACCTAGTGGACAGACAAGTAACAAAATTGGTCGTTTCTTCTCTTAATCTCTTATGTTTAGGGATCTTAAAAGGTTAAATGAATTAGATTACCATACTCTCCTAAAACATCTCAATAAATATCTAGAAGAAAGCTTACCTAAATTAAAGCTCTTTAAGATATTTAGTACGATTGTTAAGCTAGTTCATTTATAGCTGATACTTGTTATTTCTAGTACAAATTTATACTTTTTTTAAAAAAACCTCTGTTCTACTGCTTAAGTTCATTAGGGAGGGATTAAATACAGTTTAACACACTAGTATTTACCGTTTCTTCTTCCGGGTTGGACCGTGTCAAATTGTTGTTATTTGCCGAGCTTTCGCACATCATGTGATGGCTTCTTCAGGGCTGAAAAGAGAATTTCATTCTCTTTTCAGCCCTGAAGAAGCCATGACATGATGTGCGAAAGCTCGGCATTTAACACCAATTTGACACGGTCCTACCCGGAAGAAGAAACGGTAAATACTTCTGACGAGCGTCGAAGCCTACGTGAACAGTTTAACACACTATTGGACATTTTTATATTTAAAGTATTGAGCTAAATTTTTTCAATAAAATTGAGCCAGTCCAACTCCCTAATATCATCTACTCAGGTAAATAATTATGAGAGAAGAGCTTATCATTTACCTGAGTAAATGATATTAGGGTGCTGGACTGGCTCAATTTTATTGAGAAAAATCCTGTTCAAAATACTTTGGATGTGGAAATGTCCAATAGCTTATTCCTAATAGTGTGTATTAGAATAAAGAATACAAATTCATTATACCATTAGTTGTTCTTTAAGTTTTTGTTAATAGTGACCCTAACGTGATTGACTGAGTGAGTGACCCTACTTAAAAATAAAAATAAATTATAATTTTTAAATATTCTATAATTTAAAATATTCCATTATATTCCATAATTGATATTGACTAGCAGTAAATTTGAATATGAAGGCAAATCTTCCCATTTCACAAAACACTTTTTTTTTTTTAAATATTAGCATGGGTCTGGTTAGTCTTACTATTGTTATTTATTATGTATTAAAACATGCAACTTTGTATTGAATTTTGCCAGCCATAATCAATTGAAGTGTAGTGAATAATTCACTGGCATATTTTATGAAGGATTCTTCCCACACATTTTACAATGTTCACTTTATAATATAAAATATAATAAGAGATTGAAGAAGGTAGTTGGTGCTCGTTCAAAATGTTGATTAAAATAAAAACACAATTTTGTTCAAAATTTGTATTCGTTATTATTCACTTACTTTTCAGCTAATATTTTAAGTCAGGGTTGTTAACAAAATTACGATGTTAGGTAAGAAATTGAACAGCCACTAATTAAACAAGATAAAAATGACAGAAAACTAAATAAATGAGTACATTCAATTAGATTGTATTAGAATAAAGAGAAAAATTCATTATACCTTTTACCATGAAAGCAAATTGTGTTCAAAATTGAGAAGTCTGCAAGTTGCCAATCTGCAAACTAAGATATGGGAATAGAAAATGTTGAAAATTATAGTATAATTGTGAGTAGTGGGTGTGATAACAAGTTATAACAAGTACTACTAGGACAATAAAGGTCAGTCTCATCTCAGCTCTCTGAGTGTGTTGATCCCTCTCCCCATAGACATGACATGGCGCAGTCGGGATTATTCCTGCCTACCTCAGACCAAATGGTAATTGTTTGATATTTGTTAGAATTATGAACTGTGGCATTAATTCTAAAAATGTTCCTCTTTACTAAAACTATTAATAAAATGCATATGTTTTCCCTTTAATTAACTCAAAAAAATAAATATTAATAAAAATAGTATATTATATATTTTTGGAATACTTGATCTAAAAAACATTTACAAAATGGAATTCAAAGGAATTCAATCCATGAATTTTAGCGGCAACCTATCTTCCAATTGGAAATTTTGGAGACAAAAATTTGAAAATTATCTGTTAGCTACAGAAATAAATAAAAAACCTGAGCCAACACAATGTGCTCAGTTGCTTAATTTGATAGGGGATGAGGGTTTACATATTTTTAATTCATTTAATTTAAAAAAGGAGGAGAAAAACTCTTTAAAAACTTTATTAGATAGGTTTGAAGATTACTTTTTACCTAAAAAAAAATTGGAATATAAAAGGTTTAAATTTTTTACAAGGAAACAAATGGAAGGGAAAGAGTTAGAACATTTTGTAACAGATTTAAAAAACAAAGCTTCAAATTATGAGTTTGATAAATGAAGGATGGCCTCGTCAAAAGTTTATTTATCTGTGGTATCAATAATAATTTTCTAAGGGAAAGACTTTTGGAGTTGAATGATAAAACTCTTGATAAGACAATAAAAATTGCAATAAATATAGAAAAATCCAGGGAGCAATAAAAAATAATAAAAAGTGGTAGTGATTCTTTCTATTGAGTGGAAAAAATTAACAAGTCATTTAGCACTAAGCCAATAAAGAATGTTTGAAATTTTAATGATAAAAACCAGACTAAATTTAAAAAATCTAATCAAAAGCACAAATCTGATTCAGTAAAATGCAGTAGATGTGGTCACATCCATCCTAGTAACAAATGCCGGGCATTTAATGCCACCTGTCATTCCTGTAATAAAAAGGGACATTTTGGATCGCAATGTTTTTCCAAAAAAATCAAAAATGTTAAAGCTATAATTAGGAGTTCCTCAGAAGAAAACATTAACAAATACTTCAATAATAAAATAGAAGCCCAAGAGTATCATAAGTCAGAATGGAGTGTAAATCTTCTTTTAGAAAATGAAATTAAAGTGAACTTTAAATTAGACACAGGAGCTCAGGCGAACATTGTTAATTTCAAATTATGGGAATCATTAAACATTTCTGAGGAAAATTTGTCACAAACCAATAAAAAATTAACCACATTTACTGGGGAAAGACTAGAGGTCATTGGAAGAATATCTTTAAATGCTCAATATAAAAATAGAATGTGTTTTTTTTTAGAATTTTTTGTTATCAATTCTAATTCTCCTTGTATACTAGGACTTAATGCCGGTATTCAACTGGTTTTAGTTAGAAGAGTAGATAACATTATACAGCCTAAGAGTTTCGAACAAATAATAAATAATTATAAAGAAGTTTTCAAAGGAGTAGGCTGTATAAATGACCCTTATCATATACAACTAGATGAATCAGTTAAACCTGTAATTCATCCACCCAGAAAGATTCCATTTGCCCTTAAGGACAAATATTTTAAAACTCTAAATGATATGGAGAAGGAAGGGATCATAAAGAAAGTTAATGAGCCCACTGAGTGGGTGAATTCTACAGTAATAGTTAGAAAACCAAATGGTAAACTTAGAATTTGTCTTGACCCCTATGATTTAAATAAAGCCATAAAACGGGAGCATTATCAACTCCCCAGCTTTAAAGAAATTCCGCCTGAGCTTTCTGGTTCTAAAATATTTTCAAAATTAGACTTAGTTCAGGTTTTTGGTCTATTCCACTCGATGAACCTAGTTCGTACCTCTGTACTTTTAATAGTGGCATAGCAGGAAGATATAGATATTTAAGAATGCCCATGGGAATAAAGTCAGCTAGTGAAGTTTTTCAAAAGAAATATAAAAAGATTTTTGACATACCCGAAGTTAAGATTTATCAAGATGACTTATTTATTCATACAGAAAATGAGGAGGAACATAGTAAGATTTTAAACCACGTTTTTGAACTGGCTGAGGAACATAATGTCAAATTTAATAAAGAGAAATGCCTCTTTGGTGTGAAGGACATTTCTAGGTCATTTATTTTCTGCCGCAGGGATAAAAGTAGATAAAAATCAAATATCTTCCATTACAGAAATGCCCAAACCCACTAATAAAAAAGAGGTAGAAAATCTAGGAATGGTCACATATGTCAGCAGACATATTCCAAACGTGAGTGAGATCACGACACCTTTAAGGGAATTAATAAAAAAAAGATAATTTATTTTCGTGGGATAAACATTGTGATAGGTCACTGAATATGATCAAAAATCTATTTTGACAAATGTCCCAGTTCTCAGATATTTTAATCCTCAAGAAGATTGTACCATATCGGTAGATTCATCCCAAAATGGCCTAGGAGAAGTCCTTTTACAGGGTAATAGGCCATGTGCATATGCATCCAAAGCCTTGACTGGAAGCCAAAAAAGATATGCACAAGTAGAAAAAGAATTAATAGCTATTGTTTATGGATGTGAACACTTCCACCAATATATTTTTGGGAAATCCGTTTCAGTAGAAACCGATCATAAACCTCTTATTGAAATCTTCAAAAAACCATTATATCTTACTCCCCTTAGGCTTCAACGTATGTTAATTAGATTACAAAAATATGACATTCATTTGAAATATGTTCCGGAAAAAGAATTACATATTGCTGATGCTTTGTCTAGAGCTTTCAGAACAGCAAAAGACCCAGTAGATGAAGAGTTTGATGAATTCATAGAAAAAAATATGACTGCTCAGATATGTTTGATAGATCTTGGTATAGAACATAGCCTAAGTTTAGATAAAGTGAGAGAGGAAACTCAAAAAACAAGGATCTAAAATTATTAAAAACATTTACTATAGAAGGTTGGCCAAAAAAGTATAATGATATCCAAATAGCTTAAAATTTTATTATAAATTCAGATCAGAAATTACCTATCATAATAACATCTTATATAAGTCTAATAAAATTATCATTCCAAGTTCACTTAAATTTCAAATATTAAATCTCCTCCATTATAGTTACCAAGGCATAAATAAAACTAAAGCCCGAGCTAGGGAGCAATTTTTTGGCCAGGAATGTCCAAGATGATTGACGATTTAATACTTTCGTGTCAGACTTGTTTAACTCATTCAAATTCCCAAAAACGAGAACCCCTCTTATCTCACCCCATCCTAACAAGACCTTGGGAAAAGGTTGCTGCTGACATTTTTTATTTAAATGGTATAAATTATTTATTAGTAACTGACTATGATTCAAAATTTGTTGAGATTGCAAAATTAGACCGGTTAGACACTTCTTGCTTAATTGGCCACATTAAACATATATTTTCCAAATTTGGTATTCCAAACATTTTGATAACTGACGGGGGCCCACTGTTCAATTCTTATAAATTCATACAATTTACCAAAACATGGAACTTTCGACATATTTATACTACTCCAACATATGCCCAGTCAAATGGCATGGTAGAGAGAATAGTTCAAACTGTCAAGAAAATAATGAAGAAGGCTCTGGAGGAAAATAAAGACCTAAGCATGGCACTTCTCCAATTCAGAAACACTCCAGTCCTCGACTTAGCATCTCCAGCACAACTCTTAATGAGGAGACGGCTAAAGGACAATCTGCCAGTCACAAATCGCCATCTAAAACCCAAAATAATACAACCGGACAAAGTAAGGAAAAGGCTAGAGCTCAATTAGCAGAAACAGAAAAATCATTTTGATAAAGGAACAAAAACTCTTAAGCCACTGAAGAAAAACTCAGAAGTGTGGCTGCAGAGAGGAAAGACTTGGAGCCGAGGACAAATCCAGTCAAAAGGAGAAACGCCCAGGAGCTACAGAGTTGAACTGGAAGATGGCAGTCAACTCCTCAGGAATAGGAAATTCCTCAAGCCTCCCATAGTGAACTCATCAGCACATCAAACTGTGGAGGAAGAAGTGGAGGAGTCAAGGATCAATGACTCGGGATACAGACTCCACTTGAGCCCTGACGCCAGCGAACAGGAGCATTCTGAAACCTTGATGGTAGAAGGAGTAGACAATGATCCTGATGAAGACAAAACCATCGCAGAAGAAGAGATCACTGATTCATCACTGAACTCCTCAGCAGAAGTCCATCTGCCTAGCTTTACCAGAAGGGGAAGGCCTGTCAAACAGCCCCAGCGGTTTAAACCTGAGTGATGTGAAGTGATAATATGTAAATATTGTGTATAAAATATTCACTAAGCCTAATAATTATGTAACTACCTCTTCAATTGTATATCTTCATGGTCAACTATTTTTCCATCTAAATATAATAAACATTATTTTCAGTTCTTTCTTTTATTTTATTTATTTGTTTATTAATTGCATTAAATTATTCATTCATTGTTTCTTGGTTCAACAGGCAAAGGTGTGACATTTGATAGTGGTGGTATTAGCATCAAACCATCGGCTAAAATGGAGGATATGCGAGCAGATATGAGTGGTGCTGCATGTGTTGTGGGAACCATGAAGGCTGTAGCTCAACTCAAACTACCAATCAATGTTGTTGGTAATTATTATGATAATATAGTTATATTTCTTTTAGTGTTCAAGCATATAAGACTAAAGCTCTCCTTTAACTGACTTTCTCTTGAAATAATTAATTAATTAATAACAATGAAGTCAATTAACTTAATTTGATTTATTTTGTTTCTCTAGCATTGACTCCCCTTTGTGAGAACATGCCCTCAGGACGGGCTACAAAACCAGGAGATATTGTTCAAGCGATGAATGGGAAGTACATCCAGGTAGACAATACTGATGCCGAGGGAAGACTGATTTTAGCTGATGCCCTCTGCCATGCTGCATCTTTCAACCCATTAGTCACTTTAGACATAGCAACGTTAACTGGTATGTAGAATGGAGGACCCCTTCAATAGCTTTTAAAAGTTTTTTAAGTCTTCAATATTTTAATATAGGGAAGTTTTTATGGTGATATAAATTTTATTGGTTAATAAACTTAACTATCTCAAATTTATTTTGTCTCAATGTTTTTCAACTTAAAAACATTACTTTATAGTTGAAAAATGATAACTCGGAGGAAGCCATTTGTTCACGAAGAGAGACCAGAGTTTGATAAAGTCATTGATGTTCATGGTTTAAATCTTAAAAATAAGATTCAAGTCAATATTTTCTTACTTACAGTTAATATCCAGTGATTGGCCTATTACAATTGGCCTTTTACACAAGCTTCATATTGTTAATTATCATCCTAAACTGAATGAGATGTACTCAATTCTTTTGCATCTTTTCTTCCCTGCAGGGAATTCAAACTAAAAGCAATTTATGTTTTTACCAAGACAAAACTTTTGAATGATTTCTTAATTTATTATATCGTAAAAATAGTTAAATTATATTCACATGAATTTTAAAAAATTTCAGTCTAGGTCATCTTCAAGTTATGCGTGAGATGGCCATACAATGTACATTAAGTGGGCTTCAAATTTGTGAGGGAAGTTCCTCCCCCATTACACACAACTTTAAAATGGCCTAGGCTGAAATATTGTTGAAATTATTTGATATATTATAATAGACAATTGTTTGCATTTATAAGTTATAATAAATAGCTTGGAGAAAAAAAAAGTGATCTTATTGTCCTAAACAAGTTAATTAAAAAAATTTTGAAAGTGATAGATGAATCATTTGTCAGTTACGAGGAGATGTGATTAAAGTAGGTGTCAATGGGTTGTTAAGTTACTTTCTTATTTCTTGTAAAATATTTATTTTTAATAAAATATTCTCAAGAGCATTAAACAAATAACAAAAGGGATTTATAAAAAAAATTACCATTTTATCAAATTCAAGATTTCAAAGGACTGTAATTTAATCCTATTTAATATTTAATCCCTTTAGAGCATTCACTAAGCTTGTTAAATCCCATTCCACATCTTCAAAAAAGCCTCAGTTTTGTTTCGAAGGAAAAACCTGACGGTGTCCTACAAAATTCTTAAAATTTTAAGGCATTACTGAAAAAAAAAAAATTTCACAGCCAATGAAATCCATGCTGAGTCAAATCCATCCACAAATACTCACCTACTTGCCAATGAGTGTGGTGTGTCACATAATACTGTTACTTGCTATTTAGACTCCATGGGGAAAGTGAGAAAACATAGTTGACTGGTCCCTCACTAATTTACTCATCAACAATTAGGCTAGAAATTTGTTGAAAACCAATGAAAACGTGTAAAACCCTTTTGATATGAGATTTTACTGGAAGATTGTCACCTATGATGAAAAGTGGGTTAACTTTACAATAAGGTGCCTTAGTGTTATCTTGCTTCAATCAACCAAAAAGGAGTTCTTTACCAACAAGATAATTCTGGTCCTCACACTTTCCATCCATTCAAAGAAAATTTTAAAGAATTTCAAGGGTTCGAACTCATGCTTCTTCCACTATACAATCCAGACCTCACACTAATTGATTACTACGTGTTTTTATCCTTATATATGTATGGCACATTTTCTTCAAGGGAAAAAATTTGATAATTTTTAGAAGTTTAAATTGCAGTCCAAGAATTTTTTGACAGCCATCCCGAAGAATGATATCAATGATAAATGAGCAATTGGCTAGGATGACTAATGATGGTCGAGTACAATGGACTATACTATAAGTATTATTATATAATGGCCATGGACAATTCCTTTAACTTTGAACTATTCAATAATACAATCTCTTCCATATAAATTTAAAAAGTTTTTTTTTAATAGCATAACTGTTTTATAGTAGGGCTCTGGCAGAGACAAGCTCAGGAAAAATTAATAAGCCGAATGATGACATGCTTCCTTGGGAATAGTACACACACTTGTAACATAAGGAAGTGTTGGCGACTTTCACATCTGCCACAGTTTAATTTGAATTAAATTAAAATAAATTTTAGGTATATTTATAATTGAATTGTGTAAGTTGTGTTGCCCCATCTCACCCCTCTCTCTCACACCTGTCTCTCTCTCTCCTCGCGTGCGTACTCGTCGCTGGCTGCTTAGTCCCCTGTTAATCCCGCTACTGGACTCTTGCCCCCCTTGGCCTCTGCCTGCCGGACACCAGTCAGTCCTCGCTAGACCACCTAGCCCACTGCATTACGCTGGCAGCCTTCACCTTATGGGACACTCCAACTAGCTTCCAGGAAAGCCTGAGATGCCCTCAGATTTCATAGGACTGCCGCAGTGTGAGGAGGATCTCCCAGCACCCATCTTCATTTTGGGACTCGTAGCCGCTCTCTTCAGACCGATAAGTACCCTTGGTGCACATTATCTGAGAGAGGGGCAATTTTTCTGGAGACTTTATTAAGTCCCAGATTGATTATTATTTAAGTAATTAGAAATAAATATTATTTATTATTATTCAGAAGAAATATTATTTTATTATTTGTTTGTTGGTATTCAAAGGAACATTAACTACTTAAGGAGATCATTTTTCTCTTATGTTTATATTAATAAATTTATTTTATTTATCGCTCTAATAATGCTGGCTGATATTTCCCACATCTCCTATGGTATACAGTCCCCATATTACTAACAGGAAGGTTAAGAAGAATTATTATTTTCTGTTCCCTCTCATTAATTGTTTAAAAAATAATAATTTACGTGGGATTAAAAACCACAACAAAATAAAATATTTATAAGGTTAAGAAGAATATTTTTCTAAACTTATTAGAGAGAGATATTTCTACAGTATTCATAATCAGCAAATTTAGTCTATAAAAAGTGAAAGTTACCCTAAGATATTAGTGTAAATTATGTTAATTGTATGTCGTTAAGAAAGCTATGCTTATCCCCTGAGAGCCAACCATGTTTTTTTTTATACTTGAATGGCTCCTTTACACTAGTGTAAAAGCTTTACAGGTTTTTATCTCTTTCTGAAATTGTTCTGATTTTTAAAATAATAAATTATTAATTTTACAACAAACTAAAATAATTATTTATTTCTTCATAAATGAGAGTATACAAATATATATGATTATAAAAGCTTATTATACCAGTTCTTTTTTATAACCCTTGGATTATTAATGCCAATGAAATGTTTGACTTGTTCTTACATTTGTATGCGAGTTGAATGAAGAGGCTCTCAGAGAGAGGGGGAGGGGCACCAAGACAGAAAGTGGAGGCTCATCAGGCAGACTTTTTTTTTACAAATTTAAAATCATAAAACACTAAATTTTGATTTTAAGGTGCTTAAAGGGCACCAGGGTAGCTCAGGTGATCCGTTCGGATCTCTCAATCCTGATGCTACAGGTTTGAATCCCGCCCAGGGCAAACTTTTATCTATAAATAAAATAGATTAAAAAAAAAAGGGTTCTTACTGGGGAGAATAAAAGTTTTATAAAAGCAAGTAAATAAATAAAAAAAAAAAAGGTGGTTACTGGGAAGAATAAAAATTTTACAAATATTATAAAAGCAAGTAAATAAATAATGCTTCTGATTGTTAAATGACTGATATTCCTAATGAAAAAATTAATTATACTAATTACTTTCTTGTTGGTGAATCTTCTTATATATACAATACTTCAAATATTTAAGATAAATAGCTAAATATTTTCCAGGAGCGATTAGGATTGCTTTAGGAGGCCAGCTCACAGCTGTTTTTACCAATTCATCCCAGATGTATGAAGAAATTAGAAAAGCTGGAGTTGTTACTGGAGACAGAGTATGGAGGTTTCCTTTGATTAATGCCTTCAAAGAAAAAATGACGGGTAAGGCTCTATTTATTTTGTTATTAATGATTAAGTCATTGATTTTTTAAGAAAAGCTTTTTAACTATCATATCCTTGTACTTATTAATGAATATTATCTAGAATGTATCTATACCTCAACCCAGTTAATGCTAATAATCCATACCCTGTCCAGCCTAAACAAATTACTTTTTAAGTTTCCAATACTTAATCAATTATTATTGTAAATTTCAGAGCTTATAACAGTGGATGTTGAAAAAGGGTATAAAATAATAGCAGGAAAACAACATTTATTTCAGTTTTTGTGTCTACTTACTTTGATAAAAATACACAACCACAAAATACATTGCACTCAAACAAAGAAAATGTATGAATGAACAAAGAAAAAAAAAAGTTAATTTTTCCACACTTAATTAATATAATATCTTATAAACAAAATAAATAAAAGTTTAAACATAATTAAGCATTAAAGGAAGCAAACATTTAGCAAAGATTGTAAATATATATATCTAGTTGCATGAACACCTTTCACTAATAAAATTTAAAATGAACACTTCTCATTTCCCTTATAATTTACAAAGAAGCGAATTAATAATGAAAGTAAGAATAATAATATCATGGGATAATTTTTTGTAAAATTAATGTTAAAATAAAATTATTTTACTTCACACATCTAATGCTCATACAGACTCTATCAAACCAGGAACAGAATGGGACTGCTGAAAATAGTGTTTTAACATAATGTTTATTAATTTATAGAGCATCTGAAATACGACAATTATTTCAGTTCTAATCATTTAATGCCTATGTTTATTCTTTATTTTTTTCATTTAAAATTAATAAAAGTACTCATGAAAAACAAATTTTTGTTTTAATTAAGAAAAACTTACATAGGCAATTTTTCTTATTAGGCTTTTATTTTCTGTCCTCCTTCTCTTACCATATTAAGTAAATATAAATTTAATGTTTACAAAATAATATTTTCAATAATAAGTGGGAGGGAATAAAGTCAGAATTGTTCCATACCTGAGAAATTTGTCTTAATTTTTGTAGAACTTAAATTTTTTCTGTAAAAATAATGATGAGTTAATGAGAGACACATAGATTAACTAGATTAGTATAAAGTGTATTAATGGAAATAATTAGTCATTTTTTTTAGTCGAGATAAATTCATTTTTTACCTCCATAGAGATTTCTGGGTAAATAAATAATTAAAGCAATAGTATAACACAGATTATGTCACTATCAGTCTTTAGTGAGTGATATTCTTAGTTCAGTGTGATTTATTTATTTATTTTATTTTATTTATTGTTTTGATAACTCAACAACAATAGCTTACATTTTCTTAACAGTAGCTATAGTTTATCTAAAATAGTTAACAACCAATCAGAGACATAGACAAAATGGAGAAATCGTGCTAGGCCTCTATTAAAAAATTGTAAACTGCACATACATACCTTTCATATTTCTAAGATTTAAGATAATTTACAGTTTGTTTTTTTTAATTTTCATAATAATTTTATATTAAATGAATAAATTAAATAGGTGTAGTAGGTTTTAAGTATTAGTAGTAGGATTAAAAACATTTTTTTTTTTTAAATCATTTTTATAAAACCCAAACTCATTGCATTCCTGTTATGAAAATTAGTCAATCATATTATGATGACTACATGCAATGAGCATATAACATTCATGTGATGAAAAATAAATTGCAATACTTAAAATAACAGTTCAGTGACAACAAAGTAGGACTGTTTCATGTCAGCTTGATCTGTGATAAAACAGCAAAAAAATAATAATACATTTTGTTTTTAATCCTTCATTATTGCAGCTCACATTGTTGAAAATCAAGGCAAGTCACTAGTAAAAATCAAAGATATTAATAGCACCAATTATATGCTTTATTAATATTTAAATATTGGCTAATTTATGTCTTAAGATACATCAATTTTCTGTTCAGAGAAACCTTAACATTTCAGAAATATGCATTTAATCTCTTATAACTTTAATTTTTATTTCAATTAGAAATACTTAACTAGTTACAATTAGATATAAACTTCAGAAAGGAACTGATTAGACCCTATTGCTGAAGTTGCATACACCACAGCTAATGGTCATTGGAGTTCTTACCCTGTGAGAGATATCTCAGTGATACCTAACCTTTAGGTATATAAGATATGATTTAGGCTAAGGATGTCATTAATAAAAATTTGTACATAATTCATTATTATTGTTATTTAAGTTTCATAATTTAAAAAAATCACAACAAACAACTAAACAACCAAAAATCAGTTGTATTACTTATAAAAATTAAGAGGAAAATTTTTTTAGAATACTTTACTTTCTGTTGCTGGGGTAAACATTTATAGGATGGGTTTAATAATTAAGACAAAAATAATTGTGAACATTTTAAATTTCAAAATTAGCAGTATAGTTTTCAACATATATTGAAGGGAAAATATAGCATTCCACATTTTATAAAGAGCAAATTGCCTAAGGAATCTGTTTTGAACTCTCAACCCTAGAACTCTGAGCAGGCTTTTATCGAGAAATAAGCCGTACTGTGGATCAAGAATATTTGTAGATAGCTCCTTCCACTTAAACCTAAAGTGGAAGTATAGGAGGGGAGAAATAATAGATAATGAAATGATGATATATGGGTAGTGTGGAATGTGTTTGAAAACATTCAAATCTACATGGGTGAGTTGTTATGTAATATCTTTCAATATAATACAGATTTAACAAATAATAATAATATGGAATATAACCATGTGTAATCAGCTCCCAAGTATAAAATGTTTCCCTGAAAGTAAAATATTGGTAGTCTTTAATTAATAAAATAAAAATAATGTGGATATTACCAACATATCCAAAGAAACAGTAAGTTATTTGACTGACTTAATTTCACTTTACAAATTAGCCTAGTCGGACTATATAAACCAGTACATAAATGTAAATTTTCAGAACTGTTCTTCTCTATTATTGTGTAGTCACAATTAGAATTGTGATTTACCCTTAATACAAAACATCGGTTTTCACTGATAAATTCTGATATAGCTGATATTATTGACTCAGTCCATTGAGTGCTACTATTAATGTCATGATTGAAACTAAGAACTTTGATTCAGTAAAGAATCATGTTCACTTTTTATTCCACAGTCTATTAAAAGTCATTGTAGACATACATATGTGATATGATCATTTATATTTATTATTGTTTGTTGTAATTAACTAAATTATTATTTTATAGAATTTCATTTTTTTTCTTTGAAGTATAAATGAAAAGTCTTTTAGGAGCCTTCCTCTTCTTAGAATTATGGTGCTCCAGAAATCAATTAAAAGTTATTATAAAAGAATGTTCACCTAAATTGTTTCTGAAATTATATTGCACTAAGGAAATTAAAGTACATATGATGATTTATTGTAATTTAATAATGCACTTCATAATAATGAGATCATTTCTGTAAAAAAAAAATTGATTTTTTAAAATAAAAATAATTAACTTAGCTCGTTTATATTTATTGAATATACTCATTAATTATTACAATTAATATTTTATAATT
>KZ808440.1:143091-158093 GCA_000696205.2 Oncopeltus fasciatus | reverse complement strand
TTTTTATTCACTAATAATTATTTATAGTTCAATAATAATTAAAGATATTCTATTATAATTTCAATTACTACTTATAAATAAAAAATTTCTGAATTTTTTAGTAGTCTGAAATTCTGAGAGACACGGAGCCAGGCCTCAAAGCACAATTCAGGTGTTCTACCAACTGTGCTACATTAGCTCTTATCACTCTCGGCCAGAAACATCACTAGAGATTTCACTAACCCCATTTTCTTGAAATAAATTCCAAAATTTAAATTTTCTTTTATAATTACTGTGCACAATAGGCAACTATATTATAATAATTAATCATTGATATAGATCAGAGCCGAAATATTTACTAAAGCATTAATAAGCAAAAGTAAAATTTCACACACATAAATATCTGATATGATCATTTTATATGTATGTGTAATAAGAATTGTTCAGTTACTGATGCAAGTGGTGTCACTTTGGTTTAATCCGTGAAAATTACTGTACTTAATCACTGATCACAGTGACATGAGTGATCACAGTTTTGACTCATAACTAAAAGCAAAATGCAATTCAAACAATATGAGCTATTCTACTCAAATAAATTTTAATATCATTGAGCTTCAATTCCAAATTTTTCTTATTCAGATTTATTGAAAATTTTCTAGTGGAGGAGTGAAGAATTTTTCTTAAAAAAAAAAAAAAAAAAAAAAATTCAAGGAACTAACAAATTAGGTGGCGACATTACATATAATCTGCATCTTGACTAGCACATATGTAGCACAAATAGAATGAAGAGCCTTTTATGTTTATCTGCCTGAGTAGACTGAGTTCATGTCTGTAATGAACCACAAATAACAGAAAAAATTATCGGAGCCTAATAATATATATTGGTTGTTATATTTTTATTAGCTATAATTTTCCAAAGCCCAATGGTTTAATCTTCCAAATGCATTGAACTTCAGACCTTCAATACATTTGGTAGAAATCGTGAATATATACAATTATATAAAAAATTATTAACATTAATTTAATCCAAATTCAGTCTGATAATTTAAATACATATGAATTATAGAGCCTCTATCATTAAAATAATATTGTTTTTATTTTTTTAGACTGATAGAACAAAAAAGAATACATGGTAAAACAATTACCACAATCAAAAACTTAAGAGATATAAATATGTTTAAATTATAATGGACTATTAATGTGAGGTAAAATTTATATAGTAACAGTTGTCAAATCTGCTTTTAATAATACCAGCCTAATGGTAATATTTGCACTATTAAACATCAAACTAACTTTTTTTAATACTAAAAATTATTTTATGAGAGAAAAACTAAGCTTACTGATGCTCTGGAAGTGACAGCAACATAACCTGACCCACATTACAATTTCATTATCTAAAAACATGAATTAAGTCCAAATCTTTGTAGACCCTAAGAAACAACTCCTAATTAACTTAAAAAACTGGTACATTTAAGTAACCAATCAAGATTATATTTTCAAGATTACTTATCTCACTGGATCATTAAGATCTTTTTTGGTTGGATATTGAGGGAAAAGCAAAAAAATCTCCTTGATATATGGTAACAATCTGAGGTCAAAAAATTAAGGCACTTATATGGTAATTAAAAATTGCAATGAGAAATTTCAAAAACCATTCCATACAAACACAGCTTGTCAAGTGATTGTTCTTAATCAAAATGCCAAATCTTTTTGTGTGAGATGCCATCACTTTTATGGTCTTACTGTAAATTTTTAATGACAAATAACTAATTTTCAACAAAAGTTAAAAAGTCTAGCAATGGGATCTTAGATAAGGTTTATTTAAAGCTCTTCAAATTAATGAAGTTAATCTAGGAAGTCTCTCATTGTTTAAGCTATTCCTGCACTTAATCTTGGATTATTTTATTCTGAATTAAAATAGTTTTGAAGATGCTTTAATAAATAATACAACTTACTTGATGCCACTCAAATGAACCAACCAAGCAGGTATAAACTACAAGTTATATTACTATACATTATAAAAACTCCACTGTGCTTCTAAAACAAAATTACCAATAGTAAAATAATTTCCAACACATTTAGCAAGTAGAATTCCTAATAAAATCACACATTCAGGACCCAGGGAATTAAGATGTACTACAAACCTCAACTATTGCTAAGAATAACATGTTTAATTGAACATTATGTGGGCAAAAATGAGAATTAACTTATTTATATTTTTTTTTATTAGAACATTCTTAAAGGTGGTTTCAAAGGATCATATTTGTCATTATAACCCTGAAATATTAAAAAAAGTTTTGCACTTTAGACTGTACAAAATACAAGGTAAAGAATACTTTAAAAGTACACTAACATAAATAACTACCCGAATGTAAACATACCATTAAAACTGCATTTCAGAATATTATGCCTTCAATAATTTAAAACTAAAATGAAAAAAGCACAACACTTATCACCACATATGTCAGTTTGAGGTTTATATGTGTAAGTTATCGTGGAACTTTTCTTTTACAGAATACACTTCTGTAGACATCAATAACGTAGGAAAAGGTGGGGGTGGAGGAGCTTGCACTGCTGCAGCCTTTTTAAAGGTAATATATGTTCTTTATTTGTTAAAATAAATGTTATCTTGATTCAATAAATAAAAAAAAGAAGTTAACTCACAAAAGTATGGCGAAGAATAATAGGTTTTATTGTCCAACTGAGTAAGTACATAATATTTTGTCACAGCCATTCTTTGTGACTTCCAAGATGATGGAACTGAGTCTTCAATTTATTATTTTATTAAATGTCCACCTGTTCTTGGATAACTTTCTCATTCACTCTGGGGTTAAAGTTTTTAATCATGGTAACCTCTTCATTCCCTCTTCTCTGCATACTTTTTGGTATATTCTTCAGCAGACTTCATGAATTTTTTCCTATTCTTGTCAAATTCTTCAGCAATATCTGCCCTGAGAGGATGCCCGGGTTCTGGATCATTAATTAATTTAACTAGTCCACTTATAACTGATTCTACCTTAGTCGCAGGTTTCCACTGTTCAGTGGATATTATACCTAAGCAGACTTGTCCGTTTTCGTCAACATTCGGATGGTAAATCTTCGTTTTAAAGACAACCGTGGGCGGTTTGAAGGGGTAGTCTCTTGGGAATGTAATCTGAATACGAAAAGCCCCTTTACTGTAAGGGGCCTTCTCTGGAGTAATCAGACCTTCCCAGATATAGAAATTGCTTTCGTCCACTTTCAAGCCTTCAAATGACTTGACTCCGTTTGTCTGCAACTCTTGATACTCCCTCTGAAGTCTCTTGTTCATTGCCATAATCGCTGGAAAACTCAAACTGCCACTTCCTACAATGGGACTCGTTGATACAGTAATATTTAACTTGACTCAGTGCACTTTTGTATTGTCTTGATGCACTTTTGATAAGGAATTTGAGTACCCAACAGGTTGGTTATCTTTATATATGGTTATAACTGAGGAGACCGATATTAACTCCGAATCGATCACTACTTCTCCCTTTTCTTCCAAGACAAAGTGTTCTAGATGGGAATTGATTGTGTTCTGCTATTGTTTCTTGATTTGTTAAATACCTCAAAGCACACTTAATTAAAGAATTCCTGAAGACTTTATATTATCCGATATCAAAGCATTTTCTGTAATCGATTCATGATATATTTACCTAAACAAATATCTGCAAAATAATAAACTTATTTCTGACAATTTTGTTAATATAAAACAATTATTTTGATTTCCGAATTATTTTGACGACTAGTTTATAATTTTATTTCTATAAGTGAATCCTCCGTCTCTCGCCTTCCCCCCCCCCCCTCGTTCATGAAATTGTAGTAGCGCATGACTGTTAAATGACCTATTATCAAGAGTTATTGATGTCTTCTTCCATAATTTTAAAGGCCTTATTTATCTCCGTGAAAAATAATTTTGTAGATATTTGCCTTTAAAGATGAGAATCTTAGTTGAAATATGGATCTCTTATTAGTAAAAGTTTTAGGAAAATTATTTTACCGAGGAACTTCGGGAAATTATTAGATTATTGACACAAAAATGGGAAAATAAATGTGTTTCTACTGAATTGCTGTTTTAAAACTTTTTTTTTTTTTCCAATGGGGAATGCTATTGGGTCTAAGGGATTCCATCTTGACAGTCCCATCTTTCAGATTGGTGCCAACTTAAGTGATCTTACATTTTAATTCATAGTTTTTTAAAATTAAGTTTCTCTCTGTAAGACTAGTCTCAATAGTTAAAATTGATTAAGGATTAAGAAGGCTTAGTGAAAGGCAGAATTGAAAATATATTAATATTATAGTTGTTGTTAGTACTAGGCTAACTTTTAATTGAATATAGTGAAAGTACAATTTTATTTATTACAATTCAAATATTAAAAAAAGTCAGTAACTAACTAAACTTAGTACAATAAATGCAAGGGATAGAATAAAAAAAAACATAATACCTCAGCTGGGACTCGAACACGGATCTCTTCCTTTTCAGCCCGGAAAGCAGGAGATCCGGGTTCGAGTACCAGCTGAGGTATTATGGTTTTTTTTTATTCTATCCCTTGCATTTATTGTATAAAAATAATGTGGTATTGAATACCACAACAAATACAATATTTTAACTAAACTTAGTTGATTTTCATTGTTTCATTGAAGATGTAAACTGAGAATATTTACTTATTAATTTTACTAATCAGAGAGAGCAATGAGTATAAATGCTGAGACCACTAAGGCTCATATCTAAGCCTAAACATCGGCAGATAATAAAAAATACTTTTTTTTTTAAATTGCATTTTTTTTTTCTGCCTTGACCAAACCCCAACAAATTCTTAATAATCTCCAAAGACAAAAAAAAACCTCTATTTGAACTTAATAAGCATTTTTTATTCAAGTGCTTATGAACAAATATTTTGAACCTATCACAATCTATTAACAAAAGAAGGGTGTTTTTGACCTTAGATATTGAAAATGTAATTATTATTAGATGATTTTAGTTGGGGTTCGGTCATTCATCCAAAAAATAAAAATAAATAAAAATACAAATTTAAAAAAAAAAGTGTATTTAAAAAAAAAAAGATTATCTGCCAACTTTGCGGCTTACATTGTAAGCCATCTTCAGGGCTGTAGAAATACAATGTCATGAGAATAGAATAATAATTGACAATAATATAATACAGAATTGCCATAACGTAAAGTGATATCAAAAGTATGAATGTAGAAAGATATGTAAGAGAATTTAAACAAAATTAAAAAAAAAATGCAGACAACAACTTATTGAAAAATAATTGAATAACATTAAAACAGTAATTTACCACACCTACCCATCATGAAGACGAGAGAGGACGTCTTGTCCCTAAGTTCACATTTCCATGACTGAGGGGAAATATAATTTTTCAATTACACAACGTGGGAGGTAGTAGGGAGCCCCCCTCCCCCCCGGAAGGTAAGAGGCGGAAGGTACAAAGAGAAAGCGGTCTGTTTTAAAAGAGGGCAATAAAAAGGACAAAGGAAAAAAAGAAGGTATTATTGGGAATAGGTAACTTAGGAACTGGGAAAAATGTTTGACAGGTTTATTGAGAAGGAGGGCTGATAGTGTTTAGAATTTTGAAAATGTTTGAATAAGTTGAAGAAATTTGTTCTATGTCCATTCTGTCGTTAACTGGATAAACACTATCCACTATCCTACAACAAGTAGGTTAATGTGAACGGTTTCAGACAAAAGGCATTTGTGTTCATAGGGTTCAGTGGAAAGAATGGTTATGCTCTTGAAGTCAAATGTGTGTTTTTCATGAAAAACATTGTTTAGTGAGGGCAGTTTTTATTAGTTTATTCTTTATGTCATTTTTATGGTTATTGATTCTACGGGAAATAGGGATTTTTGTTTGTCCAATATAAGAACCATGGAAATTAGGTGTGGAACAGGGAATTTTGTATACGACATTAGGTCTGTTAGGAAGGGGGATGGGGTCTTTGAGGATGGTTTAAATAGATTTTAATTTGTTGTTTGTGGAAAAAGAAAGCTTAAGGTTAGGGAGAGTTTTTCTGAGAGATTTCTTGATATTTTCAGAAAATTTGGAATATAAGAAAGAGAACGGAAAACAAGGTCGTTGTTTTGGGGGAGGGGGATAGTTGGAGAAGTGGAAATAAAAAATTCTTTTATAAGTTTTTTAATGGTATGAGTAGGAAAACCATTGGACAGGAGGATGTCAGTAACACGCTTAATATTTTTGCTGTGGAATATCTTGTCAGAAAGTGTGAGTGATCTGTATATGAGGTTTTTGGCCACATTAATTTTTTGATAATGAGGGTGAGATGAGTTGAAGTGGAGGAGACGACCTGAATATGTGTGCTTGGTATACCAGTAAGTGGAGATAGAGCCATTGGTGCTACGGAAAATAAGGGTGTCAAGGAAGGGGAGTTGATAATCTGATTCCATTTCAATGGTAAATTTTAGAGGAGGGTGGTATGAGTTAGATGCAGTAAGGATCTGGGGGATTTTTCTGGATTGAGAATGAGGAAGACGTCGTCAACATATTTTCTAAGGAAGAAAATGTCGTTGTGAAAGGGGGGAAGGATAGAGTCTAGGAGGTCGTTAAGGGTGATGTTTGAAATGTCGGGAGCAATGTTATTTCCCATAGCCAGACCGTTAATCTGGTTGTAGTATTTACCTTGGTATAGGAGGTACCCGGAAGTACAACAAAGGGAAAGGGACTCTAGTTAAACCGACCGGGATAGTGTAGTATGGTCTCGGATTCTATTCCAATGTTTATCAATTATTTGGAGGGCTTTGTCTATAGGAATATTAGTGAAGAGAGATTCCGCGTCTAAGGAGCGAAGAATGTATCCTTTAGGTATAATTAAAGATTCCAGTTGTGTTTTAAGGTCAAATGAGTTTTTAATGTCATAATGTCGGCTAAGAATTTGTAAGGATGGAAGGAGAAATTTGGTGAGCTTAGATGAGGGAGAGTTTATATTGGAGACAATGGGGCGGAGGGGATTATCTGATTTGTGGATTTTGGGAAAGTCGTAACACCTGAGGCTAAAGAATTAGAAAAAATAAGGTTATACTATTTTTTTGTCAATGTGTGTTGCGTCACGTAGTTTTCTAATCTGGTTATTGAATTTTTTAATGAGTGCTGATGTAGGGTCTTTGTTGTTGTGGGTGGGTGTGTATGTGGTTTTGTCTGAAAGTAAATTGAGCATTTGGTTATTATACTCATTTCTGTATTATATTATTGTCAATTACTATTGTATTCTCATGACATTGTATTTCTACAGCCCTGAAGATGGCTTACAATGGAAGCCGAAATGTTGGCAGATAATCTTTTTAAAAAAATACACTTTTTTTTAAATTTGTATTTTTTTTTATCTACCTTGACCGAACCCCAACTAAAATCATCTAATAACAATCTTTTAACTTTTCCCTTACCTCTTCAGTAAGAACCTCCTATTCCTTTTAGGGTCAATTTACCAAATTTTATTTTCAGAATTTATTCTCTATTATCTTATTAAACGAATTAGCAAATTGGCAGGAAGGTGTTTTGCTTAAGAAGTTCATAATTTCTCATTTTATATTGTTGCTTAGGCCTGCAACAAATACCAACAGCCATTTCATGCCCAATTGATACTTTAGTCCAACATCATATATAAAATCTTTATTATTATTAGTATAATAATTCCTACCTTTTTTCCTGGTATTGCCCCCTTTGTTGCACTCTCCCTTCATATCTACTGCCTCATACCCCCACCCTTCCACCACCCATGTCCATCTCAAAAATTTCTCACCATTTCCAAATCCTACCTCTCAGTCATGAATATGGGATCCAAGTGACACGACATCCTCTCTCTCCTTCATGATAAGTAGGTGTGGTGAATTAATTTTTCTACGGTTTTTTTTTTTTTTTTACACAAAATTTGATATCACATTACTTTTAGTTATGCCCATTCTGTTTAATAGAATGTGAATAATTTTATTATATTTATTTGTTTTTTTTAAATGTTTTTATTGTGGCATTATATTTCAACAGCCATAAAAATGGCTTCAATATAAGCTGTAACAGTAGATAATTTAAAAAATACATATTTTTTAAATTGTATTTTTTGGATCTACCTTGACCGAACCACAACAAAAAAAATCCACTAATAAAATCTTTATTTATTTTTTTAAAGGATTAAAAATGTATTTCAGGCCTGAAAATTAATTATAAGTTCAAAACATTATGAATTAGACTGATTTTTCCAGTGTATCTTCACGCATTTTGGTCATAAATATGCATACTAATATGAGCACCCATTATATATATATATATATTGTTTGTACTAATGTGATGAGTTGTCAAGTCTCTCAGATTTTTTTTAAGTCTTCCTATTTTATCTTTTTAGGAATTTGCTCCTCCGGGTGACTGGCTTCACTTAGATATAGCTGGAGTGATGGGCCCAGACAGTGATATACCTTACCTCGGAAAAGGGATGACAGGGAGACCAATGCGGACACTTGTCAAATTTATATCTCAAATTGCTAATAAATGTTAATATTTTGTATAAGGATAGATAAATAAAATTCTTTGATTATTAAAATACTTGTTTTATTTTATAACCTATGACTATCTAAATAACACTTAAAACTTTGGTTGAATTAACTGTTACGATTAACACTGAAAGAAAACACAGAGAGTTCAAGAAGTAATAAAATGAACACTGAAAGAGGGAGATTATATTATTGGAGAAGTTTGATTATACAATTTGGTAGAAATTTTAAATTGTTATCAGTAATTTATTTTACAGGAAGGGGACACACTGCTAGCAAACATTTATTTAGCTTATCAAGACAACATCAAAACACAGAAATGCCTTCAAACCTCTATCAGAACTTCAATTCATTGTTCACAAGTTCTTACTATGCATAACTTTTGCAAATATAAATACGAATATATTTATATATTTATGCTCTTATAAGTTTATTAAAAAAGTTAATTATATAATTAATTTTATTTATGCAGAGTAATACTAGCAAATCTTTAGTTAATCATAAATAAGTTTGGTTTTCAGAAATTATCAGTCAAGAAATACTAAACTATTAAGATTTATTTGTGGGTCGAAATATTTTGGCCAAACCTAAATTTAATCATAAATCTCCATAGCCAAAAATTTTAATATATTAGGTTAAAACATCATAATGGCATTAGTTGTTTAAATTATTTTTGAAGTTAGAATGAGGTTTGTAAAAGGCTTTGAGAAGTACATATATCAAAGAGTAATATGAATTCAATCCAGCAATGCTAAAAATGAACAGGATCTGACTCAAAAGTATTTCCAACCAAAAATAAGATTGTTTTGTTAATTAGGTGATTATTTTTGTTTTTGTATTGTGAGGACCTCAGTTAAAATGAAAAAGAGTGATTTAAGGCATCATATCAGGTTGTTAAAGCAAACAGTAAAATCAAAGCATTCATGACAATAGTATTATATTGTCAGAATAATGATGGTTCAGTAATAAATAGATATATTTATGATGTGCAAAGTGAAATAAGATGTCAAATTTTTAAAGTAGAGATTGGTATGTATATATACACATACACACTGTTCTTATTCCCAAAAGTTTTACCAACTTCTCAATCTTTTAAAAGAGGAAACAACCTCTTCATAATCCAAAATTAATAAAAGCAAATTCTACAACAAACCTACAACTGAAAGAGTCAATTTCTGAAGGTAAATATTATAATGGGGGATAGGTAGTCACAGTATAATTAAGTTGCATGAAAATTAATTAAACTGTGACTACCTATCAATACTTCATTATTTCTGATTATAAATTAAATGAGGATTCTGCAAGGAAATTAAAAAAGTACAATTTAAATAAATGATAAACAAACCTCCAAAAATTAACTTTCTCTAGGCTGAATTTGACCCTTTTGTTATCATCAGTTGGAAACTTGATGAATTAAGCATGTTTAGGGGTGCTAACTGATATGTTGGATTATACAAAGTCTTTTTATGATTGAAAATACTTAAGAAAGATCAAGGGTTAAAGAATGTAAAAAACACCACACTCATGACAAAGAGATTCGATCTGAAAAGCACATCTTTACATATTTAAAAATAAAGTATTACCATCTTAAGAAAACCTTAGAAACTAGAATCTCAAAATGTACCCATTTAAAAAATGTATAGCTTTCCTGCAATAGTATTGTCTATAGCACTGTAATTAGAAAGGACTTCAGTCCAGGTAAGCTAATCGTATACATTTCACTTTCCTGAGGAAATTTTTGTTCTTATAATTCTGACTATTTTACAATATTTACATGACTGTAATTAAGTTGAAACTAGTTGAATGAAAGAACAGAAAAATTTGTTGACTTTTGACTTTAAACTTTTAATGTATATGAATGATGAAGTGAGACAAAAATTCACAAAATAATATATTAAAATAACATGCATAAATAAAACACTTCCAAGCTTCATGATAAAAAACTTAATTGACGTCCTGAAGCTAAAAATCGTTACACACTTAAATATTTGCTCCAAAAAAAAATATTAATGCATTCATGTAAAATTAATACTAACAAAAATAATCTATGAAATAAATATTTTATCCATGTTCAAACCTCTTGTGTACAACTGAAATCTTGAGAATATTAAGTTCAGTGGTTTTTGTTTATACTGGACAATGAATGAGGAGTCATAAAATTTGAATAAATTGATCTTAAAGTTTTCAAAACATTAATAATATTATGATTTACATAATACGAATACATATAAGCAGTAATTACTATTTTTTCATATCTGAAATTAATGAATCTCGAATATAATTGTAAGACATGCTTTATCTCATGATTGAGGTAGACTGCAGCTACTAGTATCACAGAATCTTGTTTTCTTTTAATAGTTTATAAAATTTGTAGGGAGATTTATTATTAGTATACAATTTATTATGAAAATAAAGATCTATGAGCTTCAGGAAAACTAGAAAACTCAAATAAGGAGTTTAAATTTCATTCATTAGAAAGCCTTAAATACTTATTTGTTCAGTATATAGTTTGACAGAAATAATGTTTATAAGTAGAAACAAAACAGCCAATTGACTAAGTAAGTTATAATAAGTTTGAATCTGAATATGTTATCAATAAGAAAAATTATAATGATTTATGAACCAGTATTTCCAAATTCCAGAATATGTATCATAAGTTTGATTTTTTGAATCGTTCAAGTACATTTCTAGAACAGTTTTAACAGTCTGAATTAACAATTAATTCTATATCCCACCCCTAATACAATTTCTCAGAATAGCATATGATATTTAAATTTATCCAGAATAAAATCTTGCCCAAAACCATGAGTGTTTAGAATACGATCAATATCTTACCCTACCTCCATGGGGTTGAAATGGGAGAAAAAAATATGCAGTTCTGAGAGATATACATATGTCTATTTTTGAAAATGTTTAAATAAGTGAAAAGTGAAGGTAATATAAATATGGTTTTCCAAAAAACTGAACTAGCAATGATGATAGCAGATTAAGATGGTTCCTCTATTTATTACATTAAATATTTTACATCCATATAAATATTTAACATGAAGAAAATAGATTGTAATATAGAGACATATATCCAATGTTTTTATTTTGTTCAATAGAGTTACTGGACGCATACATTGGTAAAAAGATCCCATTTTGATCTGCTCTCTTGAGATTTTTCGATAAGTAAATTCAAAATTTATATCATCAGAGTACAGAAATCTTATACCCTGACTATAACACAAATTAAGTCTTACATAGAAAGCTCTGATAATGAGATTAAAATGATTATTTATTTATAAAAATATATAATTATAAATCTCAATAAATGCTCTGTTCTCTAAAATTAATTTCAAAATAGCAAACAAGTGGGATTTTTATTTAAATATATTTATGTATGTGTAAATGTCTCCCATTCTTCCCTTTCCCAGATATATTTCATCTCTCTATTAGTGGAAGAACATTTAAACATTACTTTTATAATTGCTCTTGATTTCATCTATGATAAAACAAGGGTTAAAAAAATTATTAATGCAGCTTCGATTTTGAGGATCAAAATGGCGGCTATTTTTTTGCATCAGAAATATTGCTTGAATGTTTTACTATAACCTGTTTTTTTTTGTTTTGTGGGAGTGGGGTCGATTTGGGATTGGGGTCAATGGGCCCCTTCTCTCTGCACAGTGATGACCATTTAATTGTTTTATTGTTGATTTTATTTTTATTTTATTTATATTTTTTTATATATGTATATTTATTTTAAGTCATCAAATTACAAGATGTTAAGTAACANAAAAAAAAAAAATAACCTGTTTTTGCTTTCATAGTTTTAATGTTTATATTTATAAATTCATTAAATTAAATAAGATATTATGATATAATGATGATAAAAATATCATTTATTCTATCTTATTAAATTTATAAAGCCATCTTATTGCAATATAATAAATTCAATCTCAATCTTTCTCAACAATTAATATCTCTAATTGAGTGCAAATATGGATGAGTAAAACCCAATTTTAGTGCTTCACATTTACTTACAATTAAGTAACATTTATAGGAATGTAATTCTTCTTATATATCAATGCCAATTTACTTTGAAAAATAGACAGTAGAAATAGATTAGCCTTATTTTTACTAGTTCAAAGCTACTTCTACCTCAATCATGTGTAAAAAGTCCTTCCCTTATTATGGAAATACAATAGCACATTTGACAATGAAATGTTTTGTTGTAAAAATAAACCTAAAAAGGATTTAGGTTAGGGTATTAAGGTAAACTTGGTTTTTAACTGAATTCTCACTTAAAGAATGTACAGGTCTCAGTCTCATTGGATGAAAAGAAATAAAAATATACATTGTGGTAGAATGGTACCTTTCCTTTGAAATGCTGAGTTTTTCATAAGTAAGCTGCTAAGTTTTAGGGAGAATTTATATCAAAAAAATAAAATAGGAATATTTTTCCTGAACAAACACTTGGCTTCACAGTTTTTTCTTCATAAATAATTTATATCATGTGAACGAATACAGAATGAGTAAAAGACAGATTGGTAATGTTAGAATCAAACTTTAGCAATGTATAAATGGAGCAGGATTATTTTTTTTAGGCATTCTAGTTTGTAATATGGCAAGCTTGAAAGTAAATCTTTTGTAAAGTAATTAGGCAATTGTTTTTGTCAGCTATTAAAATTAATTTTAATTTGAAAAATAGACTGAGAAACTGAGGATATGGTTACATACTGCAATCATACATAATTATTTTAGCCTGCAGAATTGGTCAAATGAAAAGAAAAGCTACATATTAAATTAATTCAATGGCAAAGGATCAGAATATTTTGCAGGCTTGGATTGCGGAATAAAGGAAGATAAAGAAGAGAAAAATTAGTATTAGTAGTAATTAGTAATAGTTTTATTTTCAATTCTCAGTGTGGATTCATTTTAATATAACTCTCATTCTCAAATACTAGTTTATTGATATTACTAAATAATTATTTAAGAAAATAGAAATGAACTCCTGACAACTATTAATCAAGCTACCAGTATACTCCTCTCCCAATTGTATCAGACCTCTAACCAAGCTAGAATTAATTCCACTTTCTCACCAATTCCACTCTCTGAAACTACTTAATGTGCAAGATTCTGAAATAGCCAAATAAAGCCATTAATTCTATTTGATCAAAATATTTTTAATTTAATTTTCAATTCTTACTATGATTTATTCTATCCACATGACGTCACCTGTAGGTAACTATGATATAATTTTTAGATTAGAATTTGTGATCTGTTATAGATTACAAACAGATCACATGTTCTTTATTATATACACAAATACCCCAGCTACAAAATTAATTTTATTTGCTAAATTATTAATTTGAAAATTTTTATACACAGTTGTCTCAGATTATTTGAGAACTGAAAATAATAATATTTCAAACAAGGTAAACACTAAGTGCTGATTAGTTACAGGACTAAATATTTACTTTTGTTTTCCTATTCTTCTCCCCCTCCTACTCCTAGCCTATCCACTTCTTGAGATCACTTGTCTTCAATATTGCTTTGGTAGAATATGAAATCAAGGGGAGAAATTTTACCTTATTTAAAAAAAAATTAAAATCAGCCCAAAGAAACGTAATTATTTAAATAATATAAAATAATTTTTTCTAGTTCAGCAGCTTACTTACAAACAACTAGAACATCATTCAAAAGGTATGGATTTTTGATACAGTGAGCATATGACTGACCTGGATGTGATCTACTGAGCTGAATTTTTTTCCGCTTTGCCTACACTCACTAATTTTCTTCAATTTAAGTAAGAATGAGAACTAAATATTTTAAAAATCTAATGATTTCACGAAAAGATAAAACATAATAAAACACTTTTAATTAATAGAAACATGATTTTTATGTTTATTTATAAAAATAAAAACTTAGCTGTAAAGAATCACCAAAACAAAATTTGAAGCTAATTTTACATAGTGCTAAATAAAAACTTTTAATTTTTTAAAGCATTAAACCTTATTTCATCAATAATTTTCATTAGATGAAAGTTTTCTTCACAAAGCTCCAGGCATAGAAATACTGAAAACAGAACTGAAAGATTGAATCACTGGTAACTTATGATATATAATTTTATTTGAATTAATATATTATTGATAAGTACTGAGGAACTTAAAATATGATAGTTAAGAGCAGTATACTCCTCTCCCAATTGTATCAGACCTCTAACCAAGCTAGAATTAATTCCACTTTCTCACCAATTCCACTCTCTGAAAGAGCAAGAAAAACTAAGATTTATTGTAAAAATACTTCAAAACAGAAAAAAAAAAAAAACCTAATTCATATTATGAAATCTAATATTTTTTTTTTAAATTAAAAATAATGGTTCCATCTAAAAGCACTGGAAATGTGTCATACAGACTTTTTAAATATTCAAAAAAAATTAAGAAGTCATAGCACTATATAAAATATACAACAAAAATTATATAACATAATATTTAATATAAAATCT
>KZ808440.1:121259-142983 GCA_000696205.2 Oncopeltus fasciatus | reverse complement strand
CCCCTCCCCCTCCCCCGTCACCTTCGTCCACTTTCCCCTACACCAATGTTGGAGGTGGTCTTTTCAAGGAAGGCAAGAGGTCCTTGGAGCATCCCTGGTCCCATCATAAGTCCAGGGTTCATTCCTCCTGGAACCTGAAACCCCAACATATTTCTTAATTCTCTAAAATCTACATAAAACATTAAAGGGAACTATAATACATTTATTAGATGATTATAGTTGGGGTTCGGTCAAGGTAGATCCAAAAAAAATACAAATTTAAAAAATGTATTTTTTTTTAAAAAGGATTATCTGCCAACATTTCGGCTTACATTGTAAGCAATCTTCAGGGCTGTAGAAATACAATGTCATGAGAATGCAATAATATTTGACAATAATATAATAGAGAATTACAATAATGTAATGTGATATCAAAAGTATGAATGTAGAAAGCTATGTAGCTGGCTAATAATAATATCTACGGTCAAAAAAACTCTCCTTTTATAATACATTTATTCTTTCAAGAAGAAACAGTAACATTTTTTGATTGTAGTTTAGTAATTTAGTTAGATTAGCATTAAATTTTATACACTTCACCATATCTACTTTATATTTGTTGTTATTCTTTTTCTCTTTATCATATGAAATATGTAGTCTTGCTTAAGCTTGTAAGAACATTTCAAGTTTTCAATTTTAAAATAAGCATGAAGATGAGTAGCTGAGATAGATAATATAGGCTGAGTGTGCAGTAAACGATTGTAGCTGTTCTACCTTACTTTTGTTTTCTTTTTCAAATAAAGTTATTTTTTCTTCTTCTCATAAAAATTGGTTGTTTTTGTCTGATGAAAATAATAAGCACTATTACTTTAAAATCTTGATTACTATGGCACATTTTTTGGATTGGTTCCCTTCTGCTAAATGTTGTTCAAATACACTTATGATTATGGAAACAGACAACAGAGCAAACATTCAGGTGAACTATAAAAACCAAATATCAAGAGATCTTTTCATGAATTATTTCTTTTATGTACAGTGCTTTTAACAATAATATGTTTTATAGAAGTATTTTATTCATTAATGTTTCACTTTTGTCATAATTTTTAATAATCTCTTCAAAATATATGATTTTATACAAAATTAATATATTTTTGCTGCAGTTTTCACTTATTATATTTCACTTTTAAAATTTGATTTTGTTTTAGAACCCCTGAAGCCATACATTTTCTTCTTATTCTTAGAAAGATAATTGAATATAGACATACATTAATTCCAAAAATGGAAACATTACCTGCTGTTGTTGCTGGATCTGCTGTTGCATTTGTTGTTGCATCTGTATCTGCTGTTGGATTTGCTGTTGTTGTTGAATCTGCTGCTGCATTATAGCCACCTGTACAAACAAGTACTACTTAAGTAGAAGTAAAATTTCATTTATATATATATATATATATATATATATATATATATATATATATATATATATATATATATATATATATATATATATATATATATATATATATATATATATATATATATATATATATATATATATATATATATATATATATATATATATATATATATATATATATATATATATATATATATATATATATATATATATATATATATATATATATATATATATATATATATATATATATATATATATATATATATATATATATATATATATATATATATATATATATATATATATATATATATATATATATATATATATATATATATATATATATATATATATATATATATATATATATATATATATATATATATATATATATATATATATATATATATATATATATATATATATATATATATATATATATATATATATATATATATATATATATATATATATATATATATATATATATATATATATATATATATATATATATATATATATATATATATATATATATATATATATATATATATATATATATATATATATATATATATATATATATATATATATATATATATATATATATATATATATATATATATATATATATATATATATATATATATATATATATATATATATATATATATATATATATATATATATATATATATATATATATATATATATATATATATATATATATATATATATATATATATATATATATATATATATATATATATATATATATATATATATATATATATATATATATATATATATATATATATATATATATATATATATATATATATATATATATATATATATATATATATATATATATATATATATATATATATATATATATATATATATATATATATATATATATATATATATATATATATATATATATATATATATATATATATATATATATATATATATATATATATATATATATATATATATATATATATATATATATATATATATATATATATATATATATATATATATATATATATATATATATATATATATATATATATATATATATATATATATATATATATATATATATATATATATATATATATATATATATATATATATATATATATATATATATATATATATATATATATATATATATATATATATATATATATATATATATATATATATATATATATATATATATATATATATATATATATATATATATATATATATATATATATATATATATATATATATATATATATATATATATATATATATATATATATATATATATATATATATATATATATATATATATATATATATATATATATATATATATATATATATATATATATATATATATATATATATATATATATATATATATATATATATATATATATATATATATATATATATATATATATATATATATATATATATATATATATATATATATATATATATATATATATATATATATATATATATATATATATATATATATATATATATATATATATATATATATATATATATATATATATATATATATATATATATATATATATATATATATANATGGGATTAAATACCACAAAAAATAATATTTATATAAATATTACAAAGTATATAACTTTATAATATTTATTTTGCTCATAAGGAAAGTGATATTGTTTCTTGGATCTTATCTACAATTGTCTATTAAATTTCTGAGATAAATTATGGATTAATAATCTCATAAGTCTTCTATCTTTTGAGGTTTGTATATTATTCCATAGCTTAATAAATTTAATTGCAATTATGGAACCAATAATTTCAATCTATACTTTAAAAGTATTTGTCACAAGTAAAGTTAACAAAAATTAGGCAAATGTAGGTAAATGACTCCAATAAGGCAGCAAGAAAACATACCTGAGGAGGAGTATCAGGTGGGGCAGAGGGTGTGGCTGGACCCTGAGCAGGAGATTTGGCCCATGTTTGCAAATCGGCTGGAGGTCCTAGAAGGTTCTGCCAAATGACTATTTTCTCGTGGTGTCTCTTGATCAATTCTTCCTTCCGAATTAGCTCATTACGTAAGTCACTTATATCCTAAAATAAATAATTATCTTAGTTTCACATTTTTTTAATTCATATTTATTAGAAAAGGCATACATTATCATGAAAATTTAAAAAAAAATAACAACAGTACATAAAGAAAAACATTTCTAAAAAACCGTAAGCGGAGAAAATATTTTACATATAAATATATTTTCCACGTAAGAGCTATTTTCTTAATCAATAGTTATGATGAAAAAATATATTTTAGTATTATATTGAATCAATAAAACAAGGATCTTTTATCACAAGTAATTAATAAAATACATCATATCTCACAGGCCTAAATCTCACTTAAATATCTAATCTCTAAATAAGTTTTACACTTATTCTTTGTTTTATACATTTTTTTTTTAGTGCTAATGTTAAGAAAAATACTAAGATTACAAATTATTGACCCTCATTAAACCTCCTATTGAGTACAAACAAATATATGTAAAAAATATATTTATAATTATTTTAATGCTACCAATCAATTTCCATTCCAGTGAATTACAAATTTCAACTGTAAAGTAGTCCAAATGCCCCCAATCATAATTAGTGTAAAGGGAAACCTCTACACTCATCCAATCAATTTCTATATTAGGTTATGACCAGCTATGTGAAGCGACATTAACCAAATAATTATAAAATTATGAAAAGACAATACCTCACTATATTTCTGAGAAAAACTCACTTTAATGAATAATTGTAAAAACTCTTTGAAATAAATAATTTGACATAAGTACATTAAACAACTTCATACATGAATATTTCATAAATTAAAAAAAAAATAGGCAATCAAAAGAATTTTATATTTATTAGTAGTAAAACTGAAGAGTCTTGCTATCTCTTTTCAAAAAAATAAAGAAGTGGAAATTTTATAAGTTTCTTCTCATATTAAGCAAAATATGATAATACATAACATAAATAAAGCTTAAAAACAGATTATAAGTAAATAAATTTTAAAATATGAATAAGAAATTTAAAGTATTTATCTTTACCTCTCTTACAACCAATTCAGGTTTGAGAGCGGACAGTAAAAATCTCTTCTGAAGGAAAAAAGCTTCCATCTGGCGAGCAAGGTCTATGAAGCGAAGGATTGAGTGTTCTACTTCTGTGCGGATTTCATCTTTCTCCATGGTTGAAAGTGCTTCTTCCTTTGTCAGTACACTCAGACATGACTGGCCAGTAACAAAATTTGTATATTAGTCACATTTATCTTAATTTTGCTCTAAAATACCTACTAGACATCAAAATGTCGACAAAATATTTTATATATAACATTACTTTATTTTTTCCAAATAACAATTAGACAAAAACTTTCATGGTATAACATAATTTTAATTACAATATATATATAGTAATCAAGAACCGGTGGGATGGAGAGTGCAGTGCACACACAAAAAGAAAAAATCACAAAGAGTAAATCTTTCGAGATCTCTCACTCTTTGTTGGTGAGGTCCCTCTTCACTCCTTACAAAGGATGAGAGATCCCCAAAAATTTTACTCCTGGTGATTTTTTCTTTTTGTTTCTGCATTGCACTCTCTATCCCACCTGTTCTTGATTACTATATATCAAAGCCACGGGTATCCATTTTCTATGAATACTTTAAATATATTTATATATATACTTATATTTATATGGTCTTGGCTTGTAAATGTCTTCATAAAAGGGTACAGGAAATTGAACCTAAACTGTGTAGTTTTTGTGACACCTATTTTATGCCATTGACATCACAAATGCATTGAGTTAACATATTACTGTATTTTCTCTTGTATTCACCAGGCTAAGCTTTTTGTATCCACACATTTTTCCCCCTTTTCATTTATATTGACATTTAAAAAGCATTTAAACATATAAATGGGAACCATGTTGAGCTAAAATTTAATCTTAACCACTAAGATTACAACAACTTTATCCTAAGAAATTCTGGATCATAGGAATCAAATTTTGCAATGCTTATGAAAAGTCCTAGATAAATAAAAGAATAAGAAAACTAAACTCCTAAGTATTAACATCCTAGATAAAAATTCTGATTAGGTAAACTTTGATATAGAAAATAATGAAAAACCCAAATCACTTTTTTAAGGAAAAATATTGTAAATATCAATATTTGGGACAAAATTCACATGAGCAAAAGTCACTTCAACAATAACTTAAAAGAGTCTTAAACATTCAGACGAATACAAGTATTTAAATTTACAATGAATTTCACAAATACCTGGAAAGCTTCTTCAAATTCATCTACAAGGTTTCCGTTGCCATTTGTAGTTGTTGACATACTGTGATCAAATATTTATTAAAGAAAAAAAAAATATTTAGGAACTTTATTTGAAAACAAACATGAATATAAATAGCTGCCACAAGTAACGAAGCATTCCTGTCAAGAAAGTCAATACTTTGTAATCGATTTATATCAGTGAAAAAACGCCTTAGTAGAATTTTAGTTTTCTTTATGACGTCATAATAGAATGCTACAATAATTAAAAAATTCAACTGAATTTATGCTTAAATAGAAGTGTTAAGAGTTTTATAACTTGCACTCAATTTTCAATTTTTTATTTGATAAATTTCAGTTACACTCAAGGCACATAATCTTTCAATGAGAATTGTGGAACGTTTTAGGAATCACCGAAAATATCTGTGATGGATTAACATCTCTGAGTAGCTTGAAAAAATATTGGTTTGAGTATAGACTGATAGTTTTAAAAGCATCTCATTGGGGACCACTACGCCCATGAGGCCATTTTTAAAGAAGTTCAAATATGTACTGCTCACATTGTATTTTTAATTCTTTATAATTATTCTCTTAGCCCCCCCCCCCCCCTATAAAATAAAATAAATTAATGCTTTATTTATTTTTTGAGGTACTTTTTGTTGAATGTAAGATGAAAACTATTAATTAATCGATGTTTTCAGGGAAGCACCCTTTGCGACACTTATCATACGAGAAACTTCCCCAACTGATGGTTGTAAGGTCGCAAATTTTATTTTACATTATTTTAATAAGAATATTTACTTTTTATTAATTAATATTTTTCGTATTTTAAATTAGTAATATATTAATTTTTGTTGTTGGTTACAACCTCCAAGAGCTGAGCTCGAACCAGCTCTGCAAGGCATTAGATACCCAAACGGATCCCTAATGCCCGCTAAGTACACGAATTAGTGTTTTTCTGGGAATAATTGCACACTGTATCAGATAGATAAAAGTAATAATGACACTGAAGTTAAGAAGTTCAGCTAACCTATACTATGTTGATCTTGTTGTTATCAGCAGATTTTCTATGGAGAATCAAGCAATTGACGTTGGTATCTTGAAACGTCCTATGAAACATTTCTTCGATTCTTCAACTACTTTACCTTGGTGGAGTTAAAAATATGGTCCTCTAAAAATTATATATGTTTTGTACATAATGTATAAACTTAGCGTCCACAGGTTCACAATGTTTATCTAAAGAAACTAAATATATTCAAAAGGAGAGTTTTTTTTTTACCGTAGATATTATTATTAGATGATTTTAGTTGGGGTTCGGTCAAGGTAGATCCAAAAAGATATTAGTATTTAAAAAAAAGTGTGTTTTTTTTAAAAAGATTATCTGCCAACGTTTCGGCTAACATTGTAAGCCATTTTCAGGGCTGTAGAAATACAATGTCATGAGAATACAATAATAATTGACAATAATATAATACAGAATTACCATAATGTAAAGGGATATCAAAAGTATGAATGTAGAAAGCTATGTAAGAGAATTAAAAAAAAATAAAAAAAACAAAAAACATGCAGACAACTTATTGAAAAACAATTGAATAACATTAAAATAGTAATTTACCACACCTACCTATCATGCATACGAGAGAGGACGTCCTGTCCCTAAGTTAACATTTCCATGACTGAGAAGAAATATAATTTTTCAGAAAAACACCGTGGCTGTGAAAGGGAAAGCGGCCTGTAGCAAGAGAGGCAATAAACAGGACAAAGGGAAAAAGGAAGGGTATTATTGGGAATAGGTAACTTTGGAACTGGGAAAATTTTTTGACAGGTTTATTGAGAAGGAGGGCTAATGGTTTTTAGAATGTTGAAAATATTAGAGTAAGTTGAGGAAATTTGTTCTATGTCCGTTCTGTCGTTAACTGGATAAACACTATCCACTATCCTACAACAAGTAGGTTAATGTGAACGGTTTCAGACAAAAGGCATTTGTGTTCATAGGGTTCAGTGGAAAGAATGGTTATGCTCTCGAAGTCAAATGTGTACTCTTCATGAAAAACATGTTTATTCTTAATGTCATTTTTAGGGTTATTGATTCTACGGGAAATAGGGTTTTTGTTTGTCCAATGTAAGAACCATGGAAATTAGGTGTGGAACAGGGAATTTTGTAGACGACATTAGTTCTGTTAGGAAGGGAGATGGGGTCTTTGAGGATGGTGTAAATAGATTTTAGTTTGTTGTTGGTGGAAAAAGAAAGCTTAAGGTTAGGGAAAGTTTTTCTGAGAGATTTCTTAATATTTTCAGAAAGTTTTGGAATATAAGGAAGAGAACGGAAAATGACGTCGTTATTTTGGGGGAGGAGGGATGTTGGATAAGTAGAAATAAAAAAATCTTTTACAAGTTTTTTAATGATGTGAGTAGGAAAACCATTGGACAGGAGGATGTCAGTAACACGTTTAATATTTTTGCTATTAAAAAAAATACACTTATTTTTGTAAATTTGTTAAATTTTTTTTTACCAACCTTGACCGAACACCAACTAAAATCATCTAATAATGAAACTAAATATAATACTTGTGCAATTTCTAGAAAATCGTTTGATTATGCCGTAAACCGCTGAAATATTTTCAATGGGAATCGGAGCATAGAGATGTGATGAGAAATCATCAATATCTACAGTAAATTTTTTTTTGGGGGGGGGAGGGGTTCAGTCAAGGTTGATTAAAAAAATACAATTTAATAAATGTGTCTCCAGTTCATTTTTCAATCAATCTCATTGCGCGCCTTGCATAAAATAATACATAATATGTGTTTACAATTAGATTTGTAATTTTATTAACCCATGTTAATTACATTTACAATTATCCATACATGTTTTTTGTAAAAATAAAAATAACAAGATATTAAGATTTTGAATTTTGGTTTCCCTTTAAACCCCCCCCCCCCCCTCATCCTCTTCCTCTCGATCGATTTCACTCATTAATGAACTTTGCCTTTTATTTGTTTAAAAAGAAAAAGCCAATTATCGTTGCTAAGAAAATAAACTCAGTAGCCTGAAGACATTGACTCAGACACCCACAAACACACACACATACATGTTACAAATATATATTTGTGAAATCGAGCAAGTAGGATAAGAAAAAATATCGGAACAATTTAAATTTTGCACGATAAACTAGTGATGACTGCCTCAGCTACATTATTTTGGAATTAGCTAAAACTAATTATTTTCCTTTACCTCAATTTACAGGATATATGATTTAAACATAAACTGTGTTATATGAAGTATGCCAATTGACCGTTGATATCGCAGGGGAAAGATGGTCGTATTTGGGTCAGTGAGTATTTGAATAAAAACAAATTCGTGAACCAAATGCTTTTATTTTGGCCAATGATTCAGCTTAAATTTCAGTTCCCTTTCAGGGGCGCGCGCAAAAAAAAAGAAAAAAAGAATTATATATAAAACTATAAAAAATTAATAGGAGTAATTATGAATTTAAGTATACACATACCATTTAGATAATTGAGTTCCAAGAAAACTTTTTAACAATTTATGAATCAAATGCTGAATGTGAATAGGGAAACAGAGTATATGTTGTGGGAAGGGGTAAGAATGAGTTAGCTGAAAGTGGTTTTAAAGGGAATGGTAGTAATTCCTTCTGGAAGGATTAAATGACCTGGGTTATTACGATCTGTAAGTTCAGGGAACATGACTTAGCTGGGGATAAACAATGAGTGTAAAGGACTCTTACGATAATTTGTGTTAAGAATAATAGTAATTAAGATCGCTTAAATATAATTCAAATTATTATTTAAAAAAAAAAAAGTAGTTGAAGCTGCGTCAAGGCTCGAACCCGTGTTTTCTGATCACTAAAAAAAAAAAAAAAAGTTTAGGCCACGACAAGACTTGAACCCGCGTTTTCTGATTACTAGCCGGAACTGGAAGGAGACTTCAAGGGAAAAGTTTCTGACACGGCACCGGGTTTAGCGCTAAGTGCTAAGCACATCCGGCTGGTGATCAGAAACGCGGGTTCGAGTCCCACCTTCGCTTTTACTTTTTTCTTTAAAAAAATTTTTTATTTATATTACATCCACTGTAACCCTACAAATTCTTTTTTTATGTAAGAATAGTTATTCTGGGCCTTATGGTTCACAGTCAACGAAAAATAGTCATGTTACCCTCTAAAACTCCTCCTCCTAGGCTGTCTTTGGTGGGTCATTGCCAGTCGAGGTGTCTCTAAGTTCTGTTCTCTTTCAATTCTCTTAGTCTACGGCAAAACTAGTTTTGCGGAATGCATTTTAGAAGAAATGGGAGGTCGTGAAATAGTTAACACCCAGAGTTTTTATATTAGACATTAGGATTGCTAAGGCTTGCTTCGCTCATAAGTCAAGGATAGGTCATATCAAAAGTATTTTATAAATTGCAAATCAATTATAAATCTTATACTAAGTATTCTATGGCATTCTTGCTGACCTGCCTCAGAATGACTATAATTCCGCATTTTCTCAAAATTATACTAATTATCACACTAGATTTTTAATATATATATTACTTATGCTCCAAGGAGCTGACATTGTCTAGTTGTTTATCGACTATTCATTATTTCCTTTTTTTTATTTTCATTTATAAATATTAATTTAGTTGTGCTGCGTCATCCCACGTAATTTTTAAACAATTAATGAGAGGGAACAGAAAAAAAAAACTATCTGTCCCAGCCAGGACTCGAATCAGGATCTCCTGCTTCTCGTAGGTTAGGCTCTAGCTAGTGTGTTGGGAATTTAATAAGTTATCTAGCTCCTCCCGGTGGTGTAATGAAAGCATACTGGCCCGGAAAGCAGGAGATGTAGGTTCGAGTCCTGGCTGGGACAGATAGATTTATTATTCTATCCCTCGCATTAATTGTTTAAAATTTACGTGGGATGATACACCACAACTAAATTAATATTTATAAATTATTTATTTTCTGGCGAATTTGCGCATGATGGACTGAAACTCNATATTTATAAATTATTTATTTTATTATCAGTAACTTTTCTTACTGAGATTCATAACAAATCTGAAACTTCGAATTCGCAATAAAATGAACTCTTCCAAATATTGTTCCCGATATATATCTGGTAAAACCATATGTATTTTCCTGTAATTAGCTGCCTTACATCTGTAGGGCTGGTAGAGCCGAAGGAGTCCGAAGCTCTCCGAGTTGTGTCGAAGTCGCGGATGCGCGCTCGCAGCTGTCTCAGTGCTGTTCGGACTGGCGAGTTGGTTGTGTCGTGTGCCCGGGATATCCACAGCTCGTACTCTTACGGAGATGTAGTCAGGTATGCCAGTCAGCTTCCATTTTTCTAACCCTTCATTCCTAATATATATATATATATATATTTGTATTTTAATCAGAAGCCAATGGTTAACATACTGCGTCATCAGTCAAAAGATAAAAACAATCATGTTTTCCTAAGATGTTCAGATAATCAATGTCGATTTTCCGGTCTGGATTTAGGAAAATTCGCTCATTTGTCATTAATATATCTTACTGAATAAATTTAAGTGTATTTCTATTCAAGTACTTTGGATTTATCCTTTGTGTTCCATTTTCCGCTCATCTCATCGCATATGTCTTATACTAGACTGTCAAATGGCTAGTTGTATATTTTATCTTATTGCAATAAGAAACTGCATTTATCGAAATAAATTAATTTACAAAGAGTTTTGCACAATGCTGGCCTGACAGCATAAATTGGCATTGTCTGAGGCCTAGCTGTGAAAAATTGTTTAGTTTTAGATTCTATGACTAATCCCACACATTATTCCAAACTATTTTTTAAGAGTTGTGAAATAAAATTATTTTCCTATAGAGTTGAGAATAATGAAAACAATAATAATAATTTAATTTCAATGGAATTATTTTAATTGAATACAACAGTACATGAAGTCCTCGGAAATGGTACTGTGATTATTTTAAAATTGTGGTAGAATAGTATCCCCTATTCGTCAGATATAATTAGCTACCAGATGGAATATTGAAGTTATTATATATAATTTTTCTTTATTATTAAAAACTAGTTCTACACCGAATAATCGTAGAAGAATTGATAAGAATAAGAATGGGAATATAGAAAAATTTATTTTATTGAATTTGACCAATGGTCTTTTCTAAGAAATTCATGAAATTTCCTTCCTTCATGAAATTTACTTATTTATATTTCTTAGTATACCATTTTAGATATCTTCGACATGAATTCAATATAATTCATTTAATATCTAAATCAAAAGAACACTAACATTCTTGCTCTTGCTTATGCCTCAAAAATTGTTTGAATGCAATAATATTCTTTTATCTTCAACAATTTTTATTAAAGAATGTAATTTCGAGAGTTGAGTGTGTCCTATTACTTTTAGAATATAAAAATCAAATTAGGTATTTAGATGTTTTATTGCAAACCTTTTTAACAATTTTTTTAATTTTATTTATTTATTTTTATTTATATCTGATAGGATAAAGGAGGGGGGAGGGGAGTCCATAATTTATAATCGCAATATTTTCGTTATTATTCGACTTGCAAAATACCAAAAAGTTATTGAAACATGTAAGTGTATTATAAAGTTATTTATGTCATGTTTTCATGGATTAAAGTGTATCATATTTTCTTAAGAAATGCTTAGTACAGCCAGGAAGGTTTCCAGTTCAAATTTGGTACTACTTTATTTTACTCTAAAGATGTCTGTATTTCGGCCAGAAAAGTAGAATTTGGGGCAGTTACACTGAAGTTCGGTCGTTGTCAAGAGAACATGGATCAAACGAAGATTACCCCCAAATTCGCTAGGGGCCTAGCAGTGGACATATATAAGCCTCTTTATATTTTATCTAAACCACGAGTCATAAATTACCAGATTATTATTCAGCCCCATTTACTTTTGTCATTTCAGAATTAAAGAAAGATAGTGATCTGTATGGAAAACTTCGTATTAATGAATCTTTCTGAATAATTTGTTCCGTAAACAATTAGAAAAATGAATTTGAAAGTCTAATATCTTCTTCAAATATATTGATGATAGTCTCGTTATTACGAATGATTGTCATTGAAATAATAATGCTATCCTGAAATAATATATGTTATTTAACTACGAATAAAATGTGCTGTAGAAAAAACATTTTCCTCAGTATAGAAATATTATAGATTATGTATTTCAGAAAATATTATTTTCAAAACGTTATGCCCCAAATATTATTTACATATTAATGGTAATAATAACGAAGATATTAGGATTCTAAAATTTCAGCTCCCGAGATATAGAAATTACCTCAAATGTAGAATTAGGTCTCTTTATTTTGAAAATTGTAGACCCCAGAGAGCGTACTTATACACACACACACACACACACACAAGTGTATGTATATATATAAATATATATATATAAAATGCAGGATCCATTAAAATTTTTAAAACTTTTTAAAGCTTATTTAAAAGCTTCATTTTCTTACGAGGAATCTACTTATTTGGAAAAACGATTTTATATTAATAGGACATTAAAAATTTAAAAGTTTATTAAGAATTTAAAAGAATGAACATTATTTAAAAATCAGTTACAGAATTTGTTTTTATTTTAGTAGCTTTTTTCGATTCAATGTCTTAACTTTAAAAAAAATTATTTTCAAAAAAAGTACTTGTAATTTAATTTTCGCTCATTGATCTGCCAAATCTAGGAATAGAAAAATACAAAAAAATTCTTTCACTTTTATATATATAATGGAAACTTCACTACAATTTATTGACAATAGATAAGGTTCTAATGAAATAATTTACTTTTTCTACATTTTAAGCATTAATTTATTAAAAAATAGAATTAAGTCTGGCCATATATTAGCTTCTGCTAATTTGGTACTAAATTAAATAAACCTTTACCAAACTACTGAGTATAAAATAATGAATACATGGGACAACATGAACTGAATAGTGTGATTACATTTTAAGTAGTGTATTTATATTCGTAGTACACTTCTTTCATAAAACATTTATGGAGGTGCCATGGACGGCCAACCTGAAGCCGCCGAATGCTAATGAGATCATGTTGTTTGTGTGGACGCAAGAGTATCTTATGTGGGTGAACATTTGTCTGTGTGTTTGTGTTTGTGTAAGGTTTCTGTTTTGTGATTCGCTGGGATCAGAGGGTAACAAACACACAATACTAATGAATACTATTTTTAACTATAATTACTTTCAACATTTTAATTTATTTAAACTTAGAAAAGTTGAAATATAAAAAATTCTGGACAAACTAAGCGAATTTCTCAGCATTTTAGTTGGTGAAGGTTTGTATTTGTACTTAACATGTAGTGTAACATATATATTTTTCATAAATAAAAAAATCTGTTTCCAGTTTCACTGCTCGAAACTAAATATTTCACTCACTGCATGGACAAAATTTTGCTCAATAAGAAAATTTTNCTTCTTTACCGATCCTATTTATTTTTATTGACAGTATGTAGTAGCTTAAAAATAAATAATAATTTGATTATTATTATTATTTGTGAAGAATAATGTTTTTATTACATTTATTTTATTCTACATTATCTGTATAAAAATTTTGATTGCAGATTAGAAAAATTAAAAACATTTTTTTTTAAAGGTTTAGAATACCATTTGTTTTTTGTAACCTTATTTCTTTATATGAATTGCTTGATTCATAAAGTTAAGTCTCTTGTTGATGTTAACCCTATTATTTTTTTTAGCTCTGAGGCAATTAGTATTTATATATTTGTAATGTAAACGAAGGGGCTTATGCCGGATTCAAACTTGACTTGAGACAATTCTAGCTTCTAGAAAATTCTGTCTGGCGTTGCGTTGAATGCAGAGTGGTGGCAAGTGGAAGTTGCCGTAGACCGAGGAGGCGTAGAACGCAGATCCGAGATAACGGCGGCGTAATTACGTCCAGATACGCTTACAGAATTTCCAATCATCTCTCAGAGTTTCGTGGAGGGGGGGGGGGCGCTTTAATAATAATGTAGCGCCAATAATTCGGAAATCGGTCACGAAAATCGATATACTAGTTTGTTTGCGTCACCAAATAATTGTGTATTTCTTCTTCTTCTTTGGCTTTGACATTGGAAAACAATTATCTTTTAGTAGTTAAGTTATTGATATTTTTGCGAGAGAAAAATGAATAGTAAATTTCTCTACAAATGTAAGTTTTTTTTTTTTTTCAATTTTACCAAAAGAGAGGCGTCTAACTATATTGTAAATTCAACAAAACTCAGCCATCATATTTTTTTTTTCACATGTATAAATAGATATTCGTCTATCAGTAACTATGTAATGAAAGTATGTCGCTCCATGTTTCATTAAAGAAGGATTGTACAAGCCAATAAAAATACAATGCGGATATCATTCTTTATAAAATCTTGTCTTTTATCAGATTTCCTTTTCCAACTTTTATTCGTTTACTTTCACTTATGTCCATCTTAATGAAGAATGGGAAATCTTCTTCGCTACGAACGTTTCGTAAACTCCGATTATCAAAAATGTAGATTTCTTCGTAAATTTATCTCCCCTCTCCTTCTTAGCCGATTTCTACCATTAAAAATTCTTTCAACTACTTTTTTAAATGTTAAATTTCATTTTTGAGGGTATGGCCCGACAAATTATATTCCCACCAAGTTACATTCTTAAATATCTTCCTTTATATTTCGTAGTTTTATACCTACTGTAAAAATATTATGTAATTGCATATACCCCTATTATTATTCACAACATTTTTAATAGCCCTTTCAAAACTAAAGTAATAACGGATTGAGAGTTGTTTTTTTTTACCGTAGATATTATTATTCAATTTTTTGTTGGGGTTCGGTTAAGGTAGATCCAAAAAAACAATTTTTAAAATGTGTATTTTCTTAAATTATCTGCCAACGTCTCGCCTTCATGATAGCCCTGAAGGTGGCTTACACTGTAAACCGAAACGTTGGCAGATAGTTTAAGAAAATACACGTTTTTAAATTGTATTTTTTTGGATCTACCTTGACCAAACCCTAACACAAAATCAATCTAAAGTAATAGCGATTTTTCAAATTGGTGTCAATGCAAACCCTGTCCTACATCCTCCTCTTTCCTTTTTCTACTTCAGGCATATCGAACTTGTCCAACGGTTTGATTAAATTAACCTAGTAACTGTATTTATTTATTTTCTTTAGTTTGTGTTTCTATAAAAAATTTTCTAGATCGTAAATATAGTTAAATTTTCCGCATATTAACTTCTCCAACTAGTTAGTTACCCAGAGGTAAGCGTCATTGGCGCTTACAGGTAATATCAGAATATTACCTGTAAGCGCCAATGACCTATACAGTCGACGCTCAGGAGAAAGAAAAAATTAGATTACCTGTGATCGGATGAGGAAAGACAAATGTATTATGAAGGATGGAAGATATCACCCGTTGGATGGCAACCACGAAACAGAACCTTTCGAAAGACAAAGAGGTATGAGGACTACGGACTTTGAACGCTCCATAGTGAAAGTCCTTGCTGGAGGCTTGGAGCTACTCCAGGCTGTACAAGACACATCCTGTTGGCGTTTCTGTGTTACTAGATAATGGAGTGTCTTTGACGCTTGCGGAACAAAGCCAATAGTGCCTCGAAGGATTGCTGAAAAGAATAAGATCTAGGCATTCAGCTGTATTGACCATTAATCAGCTGTAAGCGAGCGAAAAGACGCTTCCTTCATCAGACTTTTCATTCGTACTGTGATTTAGCCACCCCTCTGCGTACCAATTCCGACAATGCTACCAACTACTCTTAAACCTACTCCTATGGAATGGATAGATTTGATGTAGACAATGGAAATGTCTTAAAATTCACAAAAAAAAAAAAAAAAAAAAAAAGGATTGGGGCGCCGGAGGATTTTTACCGATAAATAAAAGCAAACCTCTAGTGTGATTCCACCTATAGATAATAGGTAATAGTGCTGTTATATTTATTATTCCTATGATAGCATTCAATTAACAAAGGTACAATTTCTTGCTATTTTTGAAAAATATGAATGCTTCTTTACCGATCCTCCTTAGAAACAGCTAATAAAATGATTCTTTAAAAATTGTAATATATAAAGTTAGCTGAAATTTAGAAGCAAGTCAAATTCAAAATAAATGTATTCATTAACATTTTAACATGAAGGCATATTAGGGAAAGGATTTAATGCGTTGATTGGGCTCTCTAATATTTATAAGATTGAAATCACTTTTGGTAGGTTCCTTTATACAAAACTTTAAATGAAATCAGTTTTTGGCGATATTTTATGAGTTGGCGTGGTGAGAGTTGGGGGGGGGGTTATGAGAAAAATATTTAATAACTATCAATATTTTCTTTATTATTAGTGTTATGGCAAAAATGTATAAAACATAATTGGTGTAAAGTTATTTAATATGTATTCTATAATGTTTTACGAAAAATGTTTATTAATATTTAATATTTAAGAATGAAACTGTGAATTTTGATCGCTCTAATCTCCTAAACAATTAATGAGAGGGAATAGAATAAAAAAATCTATCTATCCCAGCCAGAAATCGAACCTGGACCTCCTGCTGTCCGGCCCGGCGTGCTAAACCATTGCACCACCAGGACGAGCTAGGTATCTCATTAAATTCCCACTACAATAGCGAGAGCCTAACCCATGAGAAAGACAAGATATCTAACCCACAATTTACCACAAGATATCTAGCTCGTCCTGGTGTTGCAATGGCTAAGCACGCCGGCCCGGATAGCAGGAGATCCAGGTTCGATTCCTGGCTGGGACAGATAGATTTCTTATTCTATTCCTTCTCATTAATTGTTTAAAATTTACGTGGGATGATAAATTACAATCAAATAAATATTTATAAAGCTCTTTTTCTTCTAGGTCGGTTTAGAGCAAACATTTGTTACCTTATATTTGGCCTTTATTGCCTTCTCAAACTTGTGAGATAAAATATGTTATTTAATCGTTGTCCCATTTAATGAAACATGGGAAATCTGCTTAATTTTTACGGCTTCTGATTGATCAACAATTTTCTTATTGATGCTTCTCTGCCGCTAAGTTCCTCGTGAAGGAATTCTTTCCTGCTATCCTACTTCACAAATCCTGTCAGTAAATCTTAGCCGTGGGACAGCTTTTGGAAGAAATCTCCTTTCAACAAATCCTCATGAATATTTAGAGATCCAATGCCCTTCAGGTCTCCTCCACTTGACCTGATGAACTTTGAATGCCTGCTGACTTCTTAACTAGATTCTACAGAATTTTTTGACTCATTAATCCATACAATTTGGCATGCTCAGTTTTCCTACTCGTTAATCCTAAAAGCCTTCCAAAGCGGTATTTAAATCCCAAAAGAAAATCCTCCAACTAGAAGACACTGATCCTCTATGGAAACCTCAGACTAATCCTACTGAATATTAATGACTGATCAATGAGACTACGCCCGTTGAAGTCTCTTGCAGTGACGGCGCGTTCAAGTCTCCTATATCTAAAATCTTCTTGTGATACTCGAGAAAAAAAAAAAGAAGTCATGGAAGAAAAATTTTAATCTGCAATTATTATAAGTTACCATTTTGTTTTCTATTCATTTATTTATTTAAATTAATTTCTACCTAAGGCCTAAATCCCAAACGGACCCTCATGGCTGTAGGTAGTCCTGGTGCCACCATTATAGTTCATGTATCTATTATTTCCTATGTTCTTATGAAATGCGAATGGAAGTATGGTATTCCGCGAAAATTGACAAATGAGAAAATTAGTCGATATCGTTCAGAATTAAATTTAAAAAAAAAGTGTTTCGCCTTTCTTCGTTCTACTTCCATGTTTATTTTACACAAGAATGGAAATATGGTAGTTATGTAAAAATATGATGGGTATATAAAAAGCTACTGCCATTATTTATGAATATTTAAAAATAAAACATTTTTAGAACATTTATCTTCCATGTATTTATTACTTGCAAATCGATGTTTACAAATTAATTGCAAAAATGGATATTTGTTAATTCTGCGAAATGGTTAGAGTGTTTAAAACCAATTTCACTCCTATTATTTACCCTGTTCTATTTAAAAGTATCTATAAATTCATTGATACACACCTTATTTCAAATTATTTTTTTATTTAAGCTCTATTTCTATGTATGAGAGCAAGTATGGTAATGCCCATATCAGAAATTGCGCGAATATATTATTCATATATGATTTGTGTGTGTGTGTGTTTTCTGTAACACTATTTCCGATTGTTGATTTTGTTGTGTGTGTTCTCATAAAATTGGAAAATATTGAATATAAGACCTTGAAAAATAATTGACATGTTTTTTAAAAATTAATTCGCTCATAATGATTGGCTAGTTCATGTGCATTCTTGCTATAAGATATTAAATAATTATTGTAAAAATTGGGTTTATTTTATTAAAACCAATAATTTCTTTTAAATAATTTACAATATTTCACAAATATTGGTCATCATGAATATATTCAACGGATCGACCATCATTGATAGATCCATGAGTTAATAGTTGCTCGAATAAAAAGGATTAATTCATGGGTTGATGGATGCTTGTCTGTCATGGATAGATCCAAGAGTTAATAGCTCCTTTGAAAAAATGGATATTCCACTGGTTTTATAATTGCTTGCTAATGTTCGTAGATCCAAGGGTTGACGGAGGCTAGGCTTCCATTGTGGACCCATGGGCTGATGAATGTTCAGCTGTCGATGGGTTGATGGATACTAGGCAATCATGGATAGAATAATGAGTTGAAGGATGTATAGCCATCATGGATAGATCCATGGTCTGATAAATGTTTGGCTATCATGAATAGATCAATGAATTAAATGATGCTCATGGAGAGCTTCCATGTATTATTGGATGCTAGGCCATCATGAATAGACAGCATTAAGGTTGATGGCTATTATGGACAGATCAATGAGTGAATAGTTACTTGGAATAACTCATTATTAATTTAATAGTAGATGTTATCATTTTCGAGGATTCAAATTAAATATCCTATTTTAGCAAAAAACAAAATGATTGATTTTCAAATGAAGTTAAATGTGAATTTAAAAATTAAAATCCAATTAAAGGAGTTTGGGACATACGCCATCTGACTCCTGCCTGGCTAACTGTAGTCTACCATTCCACCACACATACTTCCCAAGCAGATATAATTATGCAGATGTATGTAGATGAGAGTGGGCAGATAACGACTCGTTCCAGCGAGATATAACAACCAAGTACGGTCTCCCAAAGAGCTATCTTCCTCCTGTGGAAGTGGGATCTCCTCCTTTGCAGTGAAATTGTTTTGCGTTCTTCTAATAGGAATTAATGTCTGAGAATCCTACTTGTTCAGCCACGGGGCCATAACGAGTAAATAAATAACAGGATGGAACTCAAGAGTGAATAATGTAAGACAATCATGTTGGGTGGAGATGTTATTGGCCGTTGAGATGTAAAATTTAAGAGATAATTCCGATTGGTTTAAAATTAGGCAAAAACCAAGGCAATTTTACGTTTAAATTTTATGATGCTCAGAAAGTTATTAAAATTTGTTAAACTATGAATTTAATGACATGAATTTTTTTTAAACATCAAAGAAATCTTGGTAAGGAAAGATACGAAGAGCTTATAAGTTAAAAAAGAAATTTTGTTATAGAATTAAAGCCTCTGCTACCGTAAAGCGACTTTTTTTTTTTAACCTAATCTGCTTAAACCAACATGACATTATGTGAATTGACAATGTTCAAAATTTTCTATGAATCTTTGATCAAAATTAAACATGCCAATATGTGGATAAAGATTAACAATTCACTATTTTGATAAGAATACTCATACAAAACTCAAAATTACAAAATGTGANCATCAGACTTTTCATTCGTACTGTGATTTAGCCACCCCTCTGCGTACCAATTCCGACAATGCTACCAACTACTCTTAAACCTACTCCTATGGAATGGATAGATTTGATGTAGACAATGGAAATGTCTTAAAATTCACAAAAAAAAAAAAAAAAAAAAAAAAAAAAAAAAAAAAAAAAAAAATTAAAAGTGAATTGTAATTAAATATTCTCAATTTTTATAATGAACCTCAAATAAAATAAATTATGACATTATGTGAATTGAAATTAAATATTCACAAAAGAAGAGTTTTTTTGACCGTAGATATTATTATTAGATGATTTTACAATGTAAGTCGAAACGTTGGCAGATAATCTTTTAAAAAATAATTTTTTTTTTATATTTGTATTTTTTTGGATCTACCTTGACCGAACCCAAACTAAAATCATCCAATAATTAAATATTCACAGAACTCACAAAGTGACCTGAAACAAAAGACAACCGTAATTAAGAATTAGAAATTGCAAAACCCTTTCTTCCTAAGTATGTCTTATTTTTAATTAAAATATTTCATATTTAAATTCCTAATATTTGCCTCTGAAACGTCCTCATAGATACATTTTATAACTATAATTTGTTAAGTATTCTTGGTGAAATAATCTCGGGTTTTGAAGGTACTAATCAGTGAACGGTGTGATCAGTCACTAAGTGATAGTAATCTGACGATTTTGAAGTGAGATAAAATGCAGGGGGTTGGTGGTGTGAAGGTTATATTTGAATCACTGAACCAAGCGTGAATATTTATGACGTCATTCTTCACCGTGTCATACATGTAAACATAATCTCATAATCTCTGAACTCAGACATTAGTCTGTTGTTTATTAATTTATCTTGAAGTTTAAAACATTTTACAATGTTATTAACCTAAAAATGATTATTATTAATGTGGTACTTGTAGTTAAATTAATTTTATTTTTAAAAATACTAAATTTTCCTTAAAAATACTAAATTTTACTTTAAAAATACCTATTTAAAAAATATATTTACCTATGTTTTGGCTTATATTCTAAGCCATATACAGGGCTGTTAAAAAAATTACAGTCCAATGAGAAATGATAAAAAATATAAATAAAAAAGACGAATAATTATTTAAAAAAGATATATATATA